>APFE031193509.1:79532-91907 GCA_000404065.3 Pinus taeda | reverse complement strand
ATTACGTCTCGGGAAGAGTTGCAGCCAAAAGGCAAACAAGATGAACACTCAAAGTCCAGGGTCACTGCAACAGAGGCTCAATATGAATCATCTTGCAGCACTTGTTCTGAGACTCTACAGAGCAACTTGCTTTCTATGTTAGATGAAGTGTTGGAGTTGAATGGAAATTCATATCGGATAATAAGTGGTCCTCCTCCACAGAAGTTTGCTGCCCTTGTAGTAGTATGTGCACTAGTCAATTTTGTCATACAATTCTGACAAAGGCACAATTGCAAATAGCTTCTGTTGTAGATTTGATTCAAAATTAATTTCAATAGATTTTATCTGGTCACGTAAATGATTTCTTGACTGGTTATTTAATTTCCATTACTCTGATTTACTTGAGAAAACAAATTGCCATACATATCATATATCAGAACTGGAATCACTAAACATATCTTGATACTTGATTTTGAGATAGAACAGTAGAACGTGTTTGATTCGAATGGATGAAAATCAAATAGAAGATTGTAAATATTAATAATTATGTATTGAGTTGAGTTAATTATTGAATTAGTGTTTTTTATTTATTTGGTAAGTTGTGTATGTGAATAAAGTGATATTTAATGAACAAGTATTTGAATTAAATGGAAAAAAATCAAATAATTATGTATTGAGTTGAGTTCATTATTGAATTAGTGTTTTTTATCTATTTGGTAAGTTGTGTATGTGAATAAAATGATATTTAATGAACAAGTATTTGAATTAAATGGAAAAAAATTAAATAGAAATTGTAAATATTACGTATTATTAGAGTCAATGATCAGCTCAGCTTCTTTTCATCTAGTCAGGAAAATAAAGTGATATTCAAAGAGATATTCAATTAACCAGATAGAGTCAATGACCAGCTGGCCTCAGTGAATCATTGACTTATTGATAGAGTCAATGACCAGCTGGCCTCAGTGAATCATTGACTTAGTACATTAGGCTCTTTTTTACAATTTAATTCATATTTTAGTACAATTGCACAGGAATCATATATAAATAGTTCAGTGAGAGCAGAATCACCTATTGCAGGCTCCTCAGGTTTCAATATCCCAATACTAATCTACGATGGCGGATTTTTCAGCAGCTGCAATGAAAGGAGGGCAGCCCCCCCATGTTCCGCTTATTGAGAGAAGGCAACGCAAATCATCACCTCATCATCATATAATGTGCCTGGACGTGCCTCAACCCAGCACTGTAGCCCCTGGATATTCAAACGCGCTGCCAAAGTTGGAGACCATTTCAGCTGGGAAGGAATTGGCACAGAAGGAGAACAAGAGAAGCTCCAAGAGTAGAATGGATCCAGAATTGGAAGAGTTAAAAGGTTTTATGGATCTTGGCTTTGAGTTCAGCAAGGACAAGTTGACCCCGCGATTGCTCATTCTTCTTCCTGGATTGAAGAGATTAATCGATCATGAAAATAGCACCAAAGTTTTGGGATTTCAAGAATCGCGCGTCCAAAAGTGGGAACTGCCAAACCCAAATGCAGAAGGAGGGGATATGAAAGAATACCTCAAACTCTGGGCTCGTTCTGTAGCTTCAACACTAAAATCTGAATCAGCAGGGTATTCAAAAGTTCCTAACACTTTCAGACGATGATATTTGAGTTTAGATACAACAGCAAGTCACATTTTTTAATATAAATAATGTGTTTTATTTTTTTCACTTAATGCGTTTCATCATTCTGTCAAAGTCTTTTCTCCTATTCGATTTTTATTTAAAAGACTTTTTTTTTTTAACAGTAGTATGGATCATAAAAAAAACAAAATCTGAATTCAACAATGATATATTATTTGAAAAATAACTATTTTTATAAAAATAGCAATGATAAATATTTCAATATAAAAATAAAAGTATCCAAAAAAATATCATAAATAAAAAAATAAAAAATTATTTTTATTCCAATATATAATGAGATTTAGTAATATTATATTGGATATTATTAAGATGGAGTAATATTTCATTATTGGGATTAAAAATAAAAGTATCCAAAAAAATATCATAAATAAAAAAATAAAAAATTATTTTTATTCCAATATATAATGAGATTTAGTAATATTATATTGGATATTATTAAGATGGAGTAATATTTCATTATTGGGATTAAAAATAAAAGTATCCAAAAAAATATCATAAATAAAAAATAAAAAAATATTTTTATTCCAATATATAATGAGATTTAGTAATATTATATTGGATATTATTAAGAATGGAGTAATATTCATATTGGGATTAAGTAATATAATGGATATAAATATGTGAGTGAAAAAGAATTAAAGAAAATTCTTTTTTAAGTTACATACTAATTTTATATAAAAATATACATCATTTATCTCCTAAAACAAATGTTATATCTTTTAAACCTATATTCATTTTTATTAGAAATGGTCTGAATTCAAATAAATTGGAAAAATTAAAATTTTCAGAAAAAAAAAAACTATATTTTATAAAATTAAAGATATGAAAGTCTTTGTATTCCTCTAACTTGTTTTAAAAATATTCAAAGGACAAAAGTCTAGAATTCAAGGGATAACAAAAATAACTTGCTCTATTTAAAAATTGAGGTTATTTTCACTATACTAAAATCATTAGACATATAGAGAGATTAGAAGTAGTTACACCGAGGATTAAATTATGTGTTTTAGCCATTTAGAATAGCTATGAGTGGTGGGTGGTTCATAGATGGGTGGAGGGTAAGGTACTAAATAGATGGATTCAAACTATAATGTCTATACCTTTCAAGATACCTAGTAGCATATCTATTCTCCTTGAATTTTATTCTTCCTCTTCACTTTTTAATGTCTAGAACCTTCTTTAGCACACCAAGAACCTCTCACATATGCAATAGTTTATATAATATATTGGGTATTGCACAGTTTCTCATATCTCCTAGCTTCATCCATATCAACCAACATGCATATTTTCCCATCAACATATGGTTTCACTAAGATATGAAAAATCTCTCTAGTGTATGAAATTTTTAATTAATCCCCATGGCTAAAAATTGACAAAGGATCATAAGGTGTTGTGCATGTAGCTTCTAGAGATGATTGTGTGGTGTACTCTAAAGGGTGTAATATATGCAGTAATGACTCAAAGATAACTTCTCTATTAACGGTCTCTTTGTTTGGTTTCTCCTTTGGAAAAGAGAAGAGTAGGCATGATTTGGATAACTATTTTGATTTCATTATGTAAAGCAATTAATTTTTTTTTGTTGTTGATTTAAAATTCTATTGCCTCAAAATTACTTCATACAAAACCATATATCATTGTTTAAGATGATTCCTATTACAATATGCCACAAGGGAAATAAATATTGCTAAAAAAGGACAATAATTTAGGTTTATCAAAATGTAAACAATTGGTACTACTAAATACATGACTATTGAAATAAAATTTATTACTGAAAGTAGATGAAAAGATTAAAAGAGACATCAAGTATCTGATGAAGTGACTAGGGTTGGATCCTAGGCATTGGTGCCTATTGGGGTTGGAGGTTTCAAGACATATTGGATATGTCCTTCAATGTGCTATAATAATGCATCCATATTGATGAGATAAGGACATTGGTGGTATTGAACTTGTTGAATTTTATTTAGAAATGAGATGATGTTGTTGTGGCCGTTATGTTTTTCCTTAAGGACCTTGCTTAAGAGTATCTTTATTTGCCAATGGAGGGTAAAGGATTTAAGTTATTGGCTTCATCCTCCCTTGGGATGCCAAGGGTCAAGAACCCAATTGGATACTTTAGATTGGATTTCAGAATCAGAGTAAGCTTGGCAGTTGTTCGTGGTCAAGGCTTCATGTTAGCGAATTTCCTCTTGGATTTCCATAGGAGTGGACAAATTGAAAATAGTAATAGCAACATTTTAAGCATGAGATTAAGCATGTGGATGGCCTTGAGGCACTCTGCTACTAGATCCCTAACGACAGCAAATTCTCTAACAGGGTATGGTTTGTGAGGGCACAATAGGCCAAAGTGAGTACAATCCCCAAAGGCAATAGAAACCAATAATATATTAAAACAAAATACAAAGTAAAAAGGATGCCTAATAAAGACTAAGTTGCTAGGGATGTCTGGGATGGACTTTAACAAGGTGAAACAATTGGTTAATAAAGAGGTAGCAACTTTGAGCAAGGTCCATCATTCATAAGAAACTAAAGATGTCAATACCAATGCACATAACAAAGATTGTTTATAGGGTATGAACCAAAAGCCACCATGCAAAATAGATCAAAATGAAAGAGTTAAAGAAGAAGTAGAGTTTGGATATAAAACAAATTATCGAGCAATGGCTTGCCCACTGGGACAAGTGCCTTCACCAGTCACCTCCTCCTCTTGCTCAATCTTTCTTCATTGTTGCCACTAATATCCCAGGTACCACCTCCTTGGTTGCCATCATCTTGCCTCTCATAGATATTTGGCACCAGGTCCATGCATTTTAGGCCATCATCCTCAAATTCAGGACCACTCTTGTAATGTAGCTCTCATAGACCCATAACCATATGATATATCTTTCCCATGAACTAAAGACAAATCACAATATTTTTACAAGACACGATACAATAACACACTACTACATAACAAGGTGTTTTAGGAAATTAGTTTAAGACGAAATAATGATTTCATCTCAAGTTGTATTTTTCTATTTTTTTATTAATATTTATTTATTTTCAACATTTTCTTATCATAAAAATAATGGGTAGGAGTAAAATATGGTGCCCTATCATTGATTGATTCACCAAATTGGATCTACAGGTTTTGTTAATGGAGAGTAGCATAGAGATTGTCATAAGAAACAAGACTATTGTCCCTCATCTTGATGGAGGTCGCAAGATCTGCTTTTAGTATCCATGCGTGTAGAGTTTGGAATAAAGTGTTCACACAGGCAGCCCAAAAGCTCACGATCAAGTCTTATGCACTCCTCCATTCTCTCATTTTTTGCTTCAGCACATCAACCATTTAAATATCTAACTGATTTATCAATCGCAGGACCAAGATTTCCAATTGGCCTCTGAATCCCTTAAGAACCTAGTTACTTGATGATTAGGGAACCTTGACCAACCACAATAATGCATTTCAAATCTAGGGTTTGTGACTAATTATACTCTGCTGGTGGATGTTGCCTTGACATCCATACTTAATTTGTAGGATTCATGTATTTAGGCCTTAACTAGGGTTTGTAAAGGGCTTAGCACTATCAATCTCAGGAATTGTAGGAAGTTGTCTAATAATGCCTTGGAGAGCCTTAAAAACTATGACAATATCCAAGAATTGGGTTTTAACCATAGTTTTGGATTCACTCCATATGTTTTGATAAACATAAGTGAGAATCATCCAATGCTTTTAAGGTTCTCACTCAAGTTCAACCATCTGTTGATATTACCTTGGCCATGCAGTCTCTAACCACTATCTGCCGCAATCTAGAGGGATTGTAGATTAAGATGTTTTTTAACACACATGGTACATAAAAAAAAATGACCTCGTATTATTTAATATTAAATCCTCACCTCATCATCAATAATGTGCCTGGACGTGCCGTCAACCCAACACTCTACCCCTAAACGCGCTGCCAAAGTTGGAGACAGTTTCAGCTGGGAAGGAATTGGCACGGAAGGAGAAGAAGAGCAGAATGGATCCAGAATTGGAAGAGTTAAAAGGTTTTATGGATCTTGGCTTTGAGTTCAGGAAGGACCAGTTGACCCCGCGATTGCTGCTTCTTCTTCCTGGGTTGAAGCGATTAATCGATCATGAAAATAGCACCAAAGTTTTGGGATTTCAAGAATCGCGCGTCCAAAAGTGGGAACTGCCAAACCCAAATGCAGAAGGAGGGGATATGAAAGAATACCTCAAACTCTGGGCTCGTTCTGTAGCTTCAACACTAAAATCTGAATCAACAGAGTATTCATAAGTTCCTAACACTTTCAGACGATGATATTTGAGTTTAGATACAACAGCAAGTCACATTTTTTTAATATAAATAATGTGTTTTATTTTTTTCACTCAATGTGTTTCATGATTCTGTCAAATTCTTTTCTCCTATTTGATTTTTATTTAAAAGTCTTTTTTTTTTAACAGCAGTATGGATCATACAAAAACAAAATCTGAATTCAACAATCATATATTATTTGAAAAAATAACTATTTTTATAAAAATAGCAATGATAAATATTTCAATATAGAAATAAAAGTATCCAAAAAAATATCATAAATAAAAAATAAAAAATTATTTTTATTCCAATGTATAATGAGATATAGTAATATTATATTGGATATTATTAAGATGGAGTAATATCTTATTATTGAGATGTAGTAATATTATATTGGATATTATTGAGATGGAGTAATATCTCATTATTGAGATTTAGTAATATTATATTGGATATATATGTGAGTGAGAAAATTAAAGAAAATTTCATTTTTTTTTGTTATATACTAATTTTATATAAATAATATATATCATTTTTATCTCCTAAAACAATGTGTGTATATCTTTTAACCTTATATCATCTTTGTTAGGAATGGTCTTATTCATAAATTGGAAAATTAAATTTTTCAGAAAAACGATATTTTAATAAAATTAAAGATATGAAGTCTTTGTATTCCTCTAACTTGTCTTAAAAATATTTAAAGGACAAAAGTCTAGAATTCAAGGGATAACAAAAATAACTTGCTCTATTTAAAAGTTGAGGTTATTTTCACTATACTAAAATCATTAGATATATACAGAGATTAGAAGTAGTTACGCGGAGGATTAAATTATGTGTTTTGGCCATTTAGAATAGGTATGAGAGGTGGGTGGTTCATAGATGGGTGGAGGGTAAGGTACTAAATAGATGGATTCAAACTATAATGTCTATACCTTTCAAGATACCTAGTAGCATATCTATTCTCCTTGAATTTTATTCTTCCTCTTCACCTTTTAATGTCTAGAACCTTCTTTAGCACACCAAGGACCTCTCACATATGCAATAGTTTATAAAGTATCTTGGGTATTGCATAGTTTCTCATATCTCCTAGCTCCCCCATATCAACCAACATGCATATTTTCCCATCAACATAGGGTTTCACGAAGATATGAAAAATATCTCTAGTGTATGAAATTTTTAATTAATCCCCATGGCTAGAAATGGACAAAGGATCATAAGTTGTTGTGCATGTAGCTTCTAGAGATGATTGTGTGGTGTACTCTAAAGGGTGTAATATATGTAGTAATGACTCAAAGATAACTTCTCTATTAACTGTCTCTTTGTTTGGTTGCTCCTTTGGAAAAGAGAAGAGTAGGCATGATTTGGATAACTATTTTGATTTCATTATGTAAAGCAATTAATGTTTTTTTGTTGTTGATTTAAAATTCTATTGCCTCAAAATTACTTCATACAAAACCATATATCATTTTTAAGATGATTCCTATTACAATCTGCCACAAGGGAAATAAATATTGCTAAAAAAGGACAATAATTTCAGTTTATCAAAATGTAAACAACTCGTACTACTAAATACATGACTATTGAAATAAAATTTATTACTAAAAGTAGATGAAAAGATTAAAGGAGACATCAAGTATCTGATGAATTGACTAGGGTCGGATCCTAGGCGTTGGTGCCTATTAGGGTTGGAGGTTTCAAGACATATTGGATATGTCCTTCAATGTGCTATAATAATGCATCCATATTGATGAGATAAGGACATTGGTGGTATTGAACTCATTGAATTTTATTTAGAAATGAGATGATGTTGTTGCGGTCTTCATGTTTTTCCTTAAGGACCTTGCTTAAGAGTATCTTTATTTGTCAATGGAGGGTAAAGGATTTAAGATATTGGCTTCATCCTCCCTTGGCATGCCAAGGGTCAAGAACCCAATTAGATACTTCATATTGGATTTCAGAATCAGAGTAAGCTTGGCAGTTGTTCGTGGTCAAGGCTTCATGTTAGCGAATTTCCTCTTGGATTTCCATAGTAGTGGAGAAATTGAAAATAGTAATGGCAACATTTTAGGCATGAGATTAAGCATGTGGATGGCCTTGAGGCATGCTGCTACTAGATCCCTAACGATAACAAATTCTCTAACAGGGCATGGTTTGCGAGGGCACAATAGGCCAAAGTGAGTACAATCCCCAAAGGACATAGAAACCAATAATATCTTAAAACAAAATACAGAGTAAAAAGGATGCCTAGTAAAGACTAAGTTGCTAGGGATGTTTAGGATGGACTTTAACAAGGTGAAAGAATTGGTTAATAAAGAGGTAGCAACTTTGTGCAGGGTCCACAATTCATAGGAAACTAAAGACATCAATACCAATGCACATAACAAAGATTGTTTGTAGGGTATGAACCAAAAGACACCATGCAAAATATATCAAAATGAAAGAGTTAAAGAAGAAGTAGAGTTTGGATAAAACAAATTATCGAGCAATGGCTAGCCCATTGGGACAAGTGCCTTTACCAGTCATCTCCTCCTCTTTCTCAATATTTCTTCATAGTTGCCACTAATATCACAGGGACCACCTCCTTGGTTGTCATCATCTTGCCTCTCATAGAAATTTTCCACCAGGTTCATGCATTGAAGGCCACCATCCTCAGATTGAGGACCACTCTTGTAATGTAGCTCTGATAGACCCATAACCATAGGATATATCTTTCCCATGAACTAAAGACAAATCACAATATTTTTACAAGACACGAGACAGTAACACACTACTACATAACAAGGTGTTTTAGGAAATTAGTTTAAGATGAAATAATGATTTCATCTCAAGTTTCATTTTTCTATTCTTTTATTAATATTTATTTATTTTCAACATTTTTTTATCATAAAAATAATGGGCAGGAGTAGAATATGGTGCCCTGTCATTGATTGATTCACCAAATTGGATCTATAGTTTTTGTTAATGGAGAGTAGCATGGAGATTGTCATAAGCAACAAGACTATTGTCCCTCATCTTGATGGAGGTCGCAAGATCTTCTTTTAGTATCCATGCTGTGTAGAGTTTGGAATAAAGTGTTCACACAGGCAGCCCAAAAGCTCACGATCAGGTCTTATGCACTCCTCCATTCTCTTGTTTTTTTCTTCAAGCACATCAAGCATTTAAATATCTAAGTGATTTATCAATCGCGGTACCAAGATTTCCAATTGGTCTCTGAATCCCTTAAGAACCTAGTTACTTTATGATTAAGGAACCTTGACCAACCACAATAATGCATTTCAAATATAGGGTTTGTGAATAATTATACTCTACTGTGGATGTTGCCTTGACATCCATACATAATTTGTAGGATTCATGTATTTAGACCTTAACTAGGGTTTGTAAAGGGCTTAGCACTATCAATCTCAAGAATTGTAGGAAGTTGTCTAATAATGCCTCGGAGAGCCTTAAAAGCTATGACAATATCCAAGAATTGGGTTTTAAGGATAGTTTTAGATTCACTCCATATGTTTTGATAAACATAAGTGAGAATCATCCAATGCTTTTAAGGTTCTCACTCAAGTTCAACCATCTGTCGATATTACCTTGGCCATGCAGTCTCTAACCACTATCTCGCGCAATCTAGAGGGATTGTATCTTAAGATGTTTTTTAACACACATGGTACATAAAAAAATGACCTCGTATTATTTAATATTAAATTATTCAAAAGACCACCTACCAAGTCACTAGATATAGAGATCTCGAGGTGGGAAATGGTTTGTTGATCCAAGTGGATCCTTAATGGCCCAAAGATCAAAGTCTTTGGATTGAAGTGAAACTAGGATGCAATTGAAGAGCTCGTTAGTATGATTCCAATGATGTAAATGATGCCTCAATTTGATTTTGTATGCATAATTTATTCCCAATCAAAGTTTTGGTCAAACCTAGCTAAAGAACAAAAGTTAGCAGACCTCCGGATAAATTTGGTGAGTCGCTACATTTGGTAGAGCCAACAAATATAGAAAAACCCTACTAAAGTTAGTGATAATACAAGTGGCCCAATAGCATGGGGTCACGTGTCCCTATCAGATGGTGCCGCATGGCACCCACCTTGTGGCCAAACTTTCCCCTAACTGAGCAAATTTAGAAAACAGTTAAAAACAATCAACAACTTTTTAAAATTTGTGATCAATTTTTTTTTAAATCGAATGACTAAGTTCCATATTTATCAGTGCTTTGTGTTTATATAATTCCACAATTATACAAATGGTTTGGCAATAGGTATATTTAACAATTTAGTGGCAGTTACAATGAATTTAGCATGGCCCAACCAACCAACAGCCAAACCCGACCAAAAGCAATGTTTTAAATTAAACGGGTAGTGATCAACAAACAACAGATTCGTTGGCAAACCAATTATTTTGGTTGACAATTAAAATTTC
The DNA here is from genome assembly GCA_000404065.3 of Pinus taeda. Classification (NCBI taxonomy): domain Eukaryota; kingdom Viridiplantae; phylum Streptophyta; class Pinopsida; order Pinales; family Pinaceae; genus Pinus; species Pinus taeda. The sequence goes on along the minus strand of APFE031193509.1, from coordinate 81,534 downwards.
ATAAGCGGTTATGTATTTGATTGGCAAATATTTTCAACGCAATATAAATATGCCACAATTTAAATACATGGTTATATTAGAAAAAAATCAACATAGTTATAACCATTTGTTGTAACCATTGGTGTCATATTATAAAAACAAAAATTTGTGTTATGAACAATGAAATTACAACAAATACAACAAAATAAAAAAAATGGTTGGTATGAACTTTAGGGATTTGACCCCAAGTCGCCCACATAAAAATTGTGCCAATTTCCATTAGACCACGATGTTGGCTTTGGAATACCCACTAGCGACATTGTATGTAAGCCTTCAACATTAATTCTACCGATAGGAGGGTCGTGAGGGTTGATGACAAAACATTGAGCGGAATCCAGAGCTTGGAATCGTGATAGTGGAAAACCTTAACGCGACGGAACAAAGAGGCAGAACCGTGTGGCACTTTTTTCAAGATAAAGAATATTGTTTTGATGTTATGAGAAATCTTAAATATTCCCTAAGGGGCCAAAATTGACAGTGTCAAAATGGGGTTGATTTTATATTGATTTTAATAACAATTTCACAAGGATTGCAATGGTGCAATCAGTTTGTTCATCTAAGCAATGCATCTCAAGGTCATGGAAGAAACCCACCTTCTTCATTAATGGGCACAAAGTTTGATATAACAGTGTGAATTTTAGAAGTGGGCCATGTTTACAATCAAAAGTATCAAGAACATGAGACATACCTGCTGGTGTTGTGATTTTTGTGTTCTGAGCAATCGAATTTCAAGTCACTCCCAGGGATGGTGGTATAATGATGTATTTTTCCATGTACTCATTTTCATGTTTTTGCTGAGATGAATGAAGAGACCTCCCCACTATTGAAGTAGGGACTAGAGATGTAGTTCATAGTAGATGAACTCTATTATCAAATATTGTGTGAATTTTTTTCACAAAGAAAAAATTCGTAACTATTATATTAAAAGATCAGTTACATGTTACAAAAATTGGTAGTATCAACTACTGTTCAGTCCATAAAACTATTACAAGTTGCCATAAGTCAGAACTGCAGGTGATCACAGTCCCACATAGTAAGTTTGGTGCATAACTTACTAACTCCTATAAAACCAAAATAAATATGAAGTACATATACATGCCGAATATAAATAATGGGAGGTGTTAGCCTCCTGCTGCAGCAGGTTACTCATATTTCATGATTGACATTTTTACAGGCCAAATATGTCATACTTTGCATGCTGCAATGTTCCATATTTGCTTAACAGTCTCCAAGCGTAGGAGGCTACTCACAGTTCATTTAATTGCCTTCCAAATTTTTGAGAAGTTATCCCGGTATCACCAAATTTCAGTTAAAGGGAGGTCCAAACAGTTTAATCTTGGTCTCCCTAGGTTTAAATTTCCTGTTTTAGAATATAGAGAATGTAAATCTGTCCAAACAGCTTAATCTTGGCAGATTCTTAGATAGGTAGAGAAGCAGAGGAGCCCAACAGTTTAATCTGGGCCCTCGGATGAAATAAGGGTAGTCTATAGATAGGAAAGCATGAAAAGAAAAAGAGAATGATGGGTTTGCAAGTCTAAGTGCACCCAAATCAAAAGAAGAAAAAATGTTAGGTAAGTAGGATGGGTAGGTAGTTTTGAGGTTGCTGAATCCTAACTTGCTGATCAGTTCCAGATTTCTAGGTGTCATCTTTACTCAGGACACAATCAGCAGGCAGTTCTATGCGAGAAGCTCAAAAGAGGTATAACTGACTCCCCTTATCCACTTTCCCCCAATCATTAACTAACTTCCCCAAAAGAGGTCAAGATCTGCTTGATACCTCTTAAGTTTAATCATTTTCATAGCAGTGGCTTGAGTAAAGATCTTCTTTACTCAAAGTCATTCCATGCTCTCTCTGAAGAATGGTTCTATCCCCTTGTAACAGCCTAAGGTCTCCTGAACTTAGCGCTTTCTTACCATCTCCATATTAACCACTAACATTATTATTTAGCTCCCTATATTTTCC
>APFE031193509.1:66996-79512 GCA_000404065.3 Pinus taeda | reverse complement strand
TACTAAAACTATGTAAATAATCATCCCCTATGTAAATATCCCTCCCCCTAGTTGAAAAATAACCATAAGTACCCCGGGGAATTGCTCAGTTTACCTGAAACTTAGCAAGAACCCTCACCCTTCAAACCATCTTCCAAATACAATGCAAATCCCTCTCAGGTGATCGGACCCCTTCCGAAGCCTCAAATGCCTTTCGCACCCACTTACTTCTTCCGATCGCAGCAAACCCCTTGCTGACTTCCTTAACACTCTGCAGACCCTTGGAAGCCAGATCGCATCGCAAGATCGCAGTTTCCTCTCCATACAATTTTTGACCCATCCGTTGCCACCCGACGCGATATCGCGATATCAGCGATCGACGGTCGCAAGCACCAAATGTCCAATTGAACCACCTTTCCGTTCCCCGCCGATGTGATATGGTGATCACATCGGAGAAATTCATCGCATCGCCTTCAGTATCAGCACCTCGCCATGTCATGTCTGTACCAGGGACCCACCGCAGGCTGACGTCAGCAGCTAGAAAACCAAAAATTCGCGCAGGAAGAGAAATCGCACTTCGGAGCTCCAAAACAAGAAACAGAGGCAGTTTTTGATGCGCGATTAGCGCGAATCGCGCATCGCTACGGGAAATAGGCCATTTCGAGGAATCTTGGGGGAATCTTTTGATTCCTTGGCCCGTTCTGCGCCGAAAAGCCCGAAAATCACCCGATCGTGCCAAATTGATCTGGTTTAAAGACAGCAGAATATCAATGACAGAGTTTAAAGTGTATCAGATCAAATCATCATGTATCAAGTGTGTCAAAGAGTATCAGTAGACGGCAGAAGCCATCAATGTAGCGACAAAGAGTATCAGTGAAAATCTTAAGCAAGCGGCCCAAAGCAGGAGAACATTTAATACCTTCCAGTTGAGTCACAGAAAGAGTGCAAAGCCACTCGAAGCCCTCAAATCATAATCATTGCACATTTAAATCGCACCAAAGCAGAACTACAGTTCCCGAAGCGCAATCATTCCAGCAGCACTGCATCAAACCTCCAAGGGCCACATTGTAGTCTTTTCTAATCCAGCTACCACTAGCGCAACCAAAAGGATTTACCTGCATTTAATTCCAGCAACACTTAGATTTTTGAAGAGTTTTTCTAGCAGACCTGTCTAGCTCAATTGTAATGAATGTCTTTCTGATATTTTGCTTATAAATACGACCCTGAACAATGTAGTGAGGGATTGGTTGGTTGGTAGTAGGTTGGTTAGTTGCTTCCGAGCATTTTCTCCGAGTGGAGACCCGCACTGTAACTGTCATATTTTCTATAATCAAAGATTATTGAAAGCATGGATTGCGAAACTACTTGATGTGTTCCATTGGTCAAGGAATGATTACGGAATTCCTATGCTTCTACATGATTCAATAAGTGCTTCTCTCCTCTGTCAATTTTCATGTTTTTACCACCGTTCCTCTTTCTAAGTTGCAGGAAAAAAGAATAGCTTAAGATTTGTTTCACTACACCTTAAGTTCAATTTCTGCACTTTTCTATGTTTTCATCAGAAATAGCTATGAGGATGTATACTTAAATGATCTTGTTTACGCTGTTTCTTTCACATATGAATGAATGTTTAGGAATTCTTAACTGCTCCTAGATCCCCATTCATCCATTTCTCCCATTTTTCAGCATGATGAAATGATTCTCCTTTGCCTTTCATCCCTGACTTTCATTCCATCCTTTCAATAGATTGATAATTGTATCCTCTGTGGCTATCCCGCTCCATAATCCCCTTGTGACCAAGAAAACGCAATAGCAAGCTTCAATCCATGACTCCACGCCCAATGGTTCGAAACTTATCACACCTTACCTTGCCTCTCTGCTTGAGAATCCTACCTTCCATCCAATCACAAACAAAACACCCTTGAGCCAACAGCTAGCCTAAAATCATCAACAAAAGTTGAATCAATAAAGAGAGAGCCCTCTCTGATTGCAGGTGGGCTAGAACCTGCAATCCAAAGATTGGTTTGTGGTTACCTCGGCCGTACCCCTATAAGGAGCCTAGGGACAACCTGAGTGATAACAGGAGGTAGAACAAAATCTCCCAGAAGACAATTGTAATACTAAACCTCAGGATTAGCAGGAGCCTCCTCGATAAAAGGCCGATAATAATATCTGTAGATCTATCCTTTAGTGTGTTCTGTGATGTGCCAAGTACCCCAGGTCAACTCCGAAGCTTCTCTAGACAGTTGATCAGCCACTTTGTTCCGAGACCTGTAAATATGAGTCACTGTGATGGAGTCAAAAAGTGCTCTGAGATGGTGTACCTCACATAGTAGATAAGACAGTGTGTGCGAGTGAAAATGGGATAGGTTGTTGAACCACTTGGTCACAAGTTGAGAATCGCCAAAGATCTAGATGGAGTCACAATGAATGTCCTGAGAAAAGATTAGAAGGAGTCTGAGGTTTTGCAGTTCTGCATAGTTGTTAGTACCTGGTCCTAAACCCATCCTGATGTAGTAGTAGTGTTGGTCGTTCATATAAAGAGATGCGCCCCCACCACACCCATGGGCATTGGACGCACCATCAAAGTATGCCCATGCCCTTCTGTGATCAATAGATTCAGGGGTCTCATGAGAGGGCTTGCTACGAGTACATTCCTCGGGAATGACTCGAAAGGTGGCAAGAGATGCAACACAAATCCAATCACAGTTGATAGGAATATCATTGAAAATCTGTTTGTTTTGTCCGATCCATATTTCCCAAGCCACAATTAGAGGGAGGTTGCATAGTTTTGGTCTGTGGGCAGAGTGTTGCCACCAATATGTCCAATTCTCTATTAATGTAGCACCCTGCCAATTAATTCTGCAACCCACTTCTGTGATGACCCGAGACCAAATGTTATGAATGGTGTTACAATGCAGGAATAAATGGGCAGTGTCCTCGCGGTCTTCCAGACAGTAAAAACATCTTGATGCCCCGTGATACGCCCTTCTGTGTAGAAATTCCATGGTAGGAATACATTGGCTAATAATACACCAGAATAGAATTATGTGTTTGTGTGGGTTATTCAGTTTCCAGATAGTACTCCACCACCAATCCTTTATAGGGGGTTCCTTGTTCTTGATGAGTTCGAGGTAACCCAACTTTGGAGCATAATGACCAGTTTTTGAGACAACCCAAATCAATTTGTCCTCATGGTCAGTGATGCAGATGTTGGATGCCTTTAGAGCCCAAATATATTGTTTCCAGACCTGAGTGCCCTCTTGAGGGAGCCCAAGGTCACCTGCCTGTAGCCAAGCTTCATCCCGCCATGAGGAGTGTACCCTATCCACAATCTGTGCCAGATAAAAGATGTTTTTGTGGGCAAGGTGCTCAATGATAAACGTCGAAATTTTATGAAATTCCCCACTCCCCGACTAGGAATCAGTGCCAATGGTTACCTTAGCTCTCAAACCAATTTTCCAAGAAAGACCATTCGGTAGGATGTGTGCTGCCCTAGTGATAGCCCTCCATATGATAGATGCCCCTGATTTTAGTGTGAAGTTGCCACGGATCCACTCAAGGGGATTTTGGGGTGAGATATATTTGGCAACCATGACCTCTTTCCATAGGCTCTGTCCTATGATTAAGTGCCAGCCCATCATAGCCGCAAGGGCCCGACAAAATAGGTGAGGATCCTTTAACCCCCAACCACCCCATTGTTTGGGTAGGTTTATGTGATCCCATGCAATCCAGGCAAACGTGGATGCCTTACCTAGGTTGCGCCATAGGAATTGTCTGCATATGCATTTTATCTGATTAGTAATACCAATTGGTATCCAGGCCAGGTCATCTAATAGACTGGAATGGCCTCCATCATAGAATTTATGAGGATAAGTCTACCTTCCCTGGATAACCATCGATTATACCAGACATTTATTTTGCGCTCAATCTTAGCTATGATCCAGTTCCAATCCTTGATCTTATAATCGTTTGGTTTGATGTGATACCCCAAATATTTGAGACCTCCATTGATGTCTATTGAGACATAGTCAAAAAGACTCCTAGAGGTGTCATGTTCCTGTCTTGTGCAGCCCGTCATGATGATAGAGGATTTAGTGTTATTCGGTGCCATACCGGTAGCCCTGCAAAACCAATTTAGGAGCGGATCAAATTGAATAGAGTCTTGTCTAGAGCCATTAACGAAGATAAGTACATTGTCCACAAATAAATGGTGTGTGAGATATAAATTATCATCAATCCGGAGCCCCTGTAGTAATCCCCTTTCTTTAGCATTATTGATAAGCACAAAGAGGCCCTTGATGACAAGGACAAATAGTAATGGTGAAAGGGGACAACCCTGATGGAGACCTCGCCCCGCGTGGAAGAAGTCAGATGCAGTACCATTGATCAATATACTGAAGGTAGCGTGACAGATGCAGCCCATAATCCAGTTTATAAATGTATGAGGGAAACCTGAGTGGATGAGGATTAGGTGAAGGTAACTCTAGTCAACTTGATCAAATGCTTTAGTGAGATCAATCTTGAGAATACTCGATTTGAGTCGCAGAGTTTTGATTGAGTGAAGCGCCTCCTAGGCTATACCAATGGCCTTATGAATTTGCCTGTGATTCAAAAAAGCAAATTGTTCCTTTTCAATATGAGTGGACATGAAAGGCTTGATGCGGTTTGCAATGATTTTGGATATGATCTTGTAGATATAGTTACACAATGAAATGGGCCTAAACTCATTGAAGCTGGTTGGTTTGTCCGATTTAGGAATAAGTGCAATAAAAGTGGTCTTCAATCCATCATAAATCCTGCCTCGCACCCTGCTATCCTCAATCATAGCCAGAAGGTCTGCTGAAATGAGGTCGAAGAAGTGGATGAAAAACTCAATGGGCTAGCCATCAGGCCCAGGGCTTTTGTCCCGCTTGAACCATTTTAAAACACCCTCAAGTTTGCCCAGGGTGACCGGGGCATTGAGATCATCTTTCTGCTCCTGTTCAATGAAAAGTTTAAAGTTCTGAGTAATGCGTAGGATTTCTGGGAGATTTATAATTGTAGATGCCCTATACAGATTTGAGAAGTGTCTGGTATCCAACTCAGTTATCTGTGCATGCGTTTTCGCAGTAAAGCCATTCCGATTGGAGAGTTTCCAAATGGTGTTTGCAGCCTTGCAGCCATTTGCGTGCTGCTGAAAAAATTTAGTGTTTTCGTCACAGGCCTGTAACCAAATAGCCCGACTTTTAAGCCTCCAATCTTCCTCTTTTTGTCTCAGCAATTTGGCCTTTTCAGTCTCAAATGCAAAAATTTGTGCCCTGACATCCTCATTACTATAGCCCAACATATCACCCCTATTGAGAGAGCCAATTTTTTCCTCAATGCTGCGCAGTGCCTCCCTTTCTAGTTTTTTCTTATTCTGAACCCACTGAATGGTAAGGTTCTTTATGTGAATAAGATTTTCATTGATAGCCCTGCCAGGGTCACAGTCCATCGTAGGTCTAAAGTGCTGCCAAGCCCGAGTGGTCAGCTGGTTATAATCAGGATCTCGCAACCATATGGAATTGAATTTGAATGGGGGTCAAGCTATATTTGGTCCACATTAGAACTCCAAGTAGATGGGTGAGTGACCATATTTACCTCCTGATCAACCCGTTGACGTGCACGAGACAAAATAGGAAGGAGGGCCTATTTAATGAGGAATCTATCAAGTCTGCGAGCCAAAGCAGTGCTTCCAATCCTCCTATTCCTCCAGTTAGGTTGTATCTTGGTAGTGTGAATGTCAACGAGATGAGAGGCACCGAGATTTGAGTTAAAAAACTCATCCAATGGATCCGGGGTGGCCTAGGGACCCCAATATTCAGCAATGCCCAAAGAAAAATTCATATCACCACCCAAGAAGAAATGGGGGACCCTTAGGAGTGAACAGGACAATAGGGAGTGCCAGAAACTCTCTCGGTCAGAGCAGGGACCATAAACATTAATCAGGGTAAACTCAGTCTTGGAGCAACCAAAAATAACATTCATCGCAAGAACACCTAACCGGCCCCAACAGTTGATCATCTGGGTAGTTTTATTGTTGATGCCAAGAGCACGTCCACCAGATCTACCACGAGCATCAAGTGTAATGAAATTCCAATCAGGGAGAAAGGAAGTTAGAGTAGTAGTCACCTCCAACCCCACCCCAAGCGCTTCTTGCAGGAATAGAATGTCAAAAGGATTTTGTGCTAATAAGTCTCTGAGGGCCAATCTCTTATCAGGGTTAGCCAGTCCCCTGCAATTGAAGGAGAGACAAATCATGATGAACCAGTCATCAAGGGTCATCTTACTCTAAGGACCTGCATGAGAGAAGATTGTGTACCAGCTTCCACTTCAAAGTTAGCTCTTTTGATGGCTTTCGCTAAGGCAGAAGGTCTGCCTCGAGACTTGGAGGGAAAATTGCCCTGACCTGGCCCAATACCGAAGACCTCCCCAGATAGAGGGTTGGTTAGGGATCTAAGAAAGTAATTGTGCCTCGATGAGTGAGTTTCCAAAGAGGAGACAAAATGGTCAGGGGTGGGCTCTGGAGATGAATGATGGATGATAGGGGAGATGGAAGGAGAGGCCAAACCAATGGTGCAACATACCGAGGGAAGGTTTAAGGATTTATGAGACTCACTCGACGATGTGAAAGGTAAGGTGATGGTAGATGATAGATAGTGATCAATAACAGATACATTGAATGGAAAAGTAATGGATCAAGATATATCTGTAAAATCAAAAGACAAAGGGCCAGAGAGAGCGGTACCCAAAATGATAAGATCATGTTGGGAAGGCATCGACGAGGTCTGTGGCTGGGACCTGGGATGCATGGTAGTCCAGGTAGGCAGAGCTGTTGTCCACAACCCAACATCACCAGGGAGATCAGGGGCCCTCGCCTGTACACCCACCTCGTCTGGCAAGTTGCTGGGATCCAGCTCAGTTTGTGTGTCGATGGAGCAGGCTTTCTTTGCAACCAACCTGCCAACCCCCTTCCTTGGACATTCTTTATACAAATGACCCACCTCATGACATTTCCTGCAATGAAAGGGCACACCCTCATAGTCTAGATGTTGCTTCCACGTCATCCCATCAAAATTCATAATAAAATTCTCATATAGACCATCCCTGGTGTTGAGAAAAATTAGGATACGGGCCACTGTTCTACTACCAGTGGATAGGTAGGAACGATCATGATCCAGGTAAAGACTGAAGTGGCCTCCTATGTTCCGAAGAGCGGTGTCGTTCCAAAATTGCAGTGGTAGTCCAGGCAACCGCATCCAGATGGGATCGGCACCGATATTCTCTTTTTTGGGGTCGAAAAGGGGCACCCATCGCTTGAGATAGACAAGGTACAATTTGAGGTGCCAGAACTTCTTGAGAACCCAATCGGAATGTTCAGGGCGGGCAAAGGTGAGAGAGAACCAGCCTTTGGTCATGACCCCAACCACCAGGAGAGAGTCAAGGGACTCACTCCAGATCTCCCTTGTCCACCTCTAAAGTCATGTTGCAGAGTATTTTCGGCCACGAATCTTCCAAACCAGGGTCTTGGCAGCGATGTTGCTCTAGTATTCCATGCCACACTCGCTTCCAAAATTTGTGTGGCAATCTAACTTATTTTTCATGACCTTGTGAAACTTCTTGACTTTGCTAACTCCCAGTTCCAGCTCAACTATGGCTTCAGATTTGGACAAGGTGCTAATATTCTCCCAGCTGGTTAAGTGCTCTGGAATGTTGGGGAAGACCCTAGAGGCCTCCAAAGGTACAAAGGGTTCCGAACAGTTATGAGTTGCACCATCATTATCAGAAGGGTTGTGTGAGTTAATGCCAAGTGGGTGAATGCTTTCAATATGCCAATGAGACAAATGATGGGATATGTCTTTGATTTCGTTAAAGACTAACTTCGAGAATAGTGCAGAATTTCCGGTAGCCACACTTGACACGGTGTCCTGTTTTGCTAGTGTGAATGCCCAAAGACCTATATCCGCTCTCGAGGGCGAGCCAAAAGCTAAGTGCGATAGGTCCCCCATGGGTGAGATGCTCCCATCCACGGTGGAATGTGTGGGCTGAGTGGGCAAAGCCACCCCTGCTAATGGGTCAAAGTCAGACCTCGCATCCTCCTCATCATGAGATTCCAGCCCCCAAATGTCGACCCCTTCTACAGGATCCTCCGAATAGTCGACCTCGTCCTCGTAGTTACTCATTGTTGAAAGGTCAGCCCATCCAAAGCCGTGTAGCAACTGTTGGAGGAGACAACAACCTTTAGAGAACATAGGTGAAATGATTAATACTGATCCAGCTGACAAGCAGAGGCCTCGGAGCCAGTGATCAGTGCAAATTCCAAATAAATACTGGGCCCCGATGATGGGTCCGGAGGGGAAGAAGTCAAGGTTCCCTGATCAGTTGTGGCCCCACCAAGTGCATAGGGATGCCAGACCAAATAAAGAAGCCCCCAATATACTGCCAAAACGTGATGTAACCCTAGACAACAGCAGCAACGCGTCCCGAGCAAGTCTTTATATTGTGTGAATTGTCTTTATGGTCTCCATTATATTGCTATTTTTTAATTGTTTGCATAAAATGGTTTTACATGCTCTTTCATGAAATTCTGCTAACATCAACTGAAGAAATATCTTGGATAATGTTGGTATTAGAGGAATATCGGATGAAGTCAAGTATAAGAGCAATATTCTTGCTAATGTGAATTGCAAGTGTGAATGATAACCAGGAACAAGCTCAGCAAGCATGAAGGAAAACTGAATTCTTTTGAACTAGAGATTGGACATGCAACATGAAGGAAAATGGTAGATGCTGATGCCCATACTAAGAATGAGAAGGCTTTCAATAAATATTTCTACAACATGGAAAATAAGGTAGACAAGTTGTTTGTAGATTATGAAAAGAAACAAATAAAGAAGGAAAAGAAGGAAGATAAAGCAGAGGACAATGCTTAAGTAAATCTGGGAAATGGAGGAGAACCTATTGAACCTCCATTTCCATATTCAAGTGAATGTTCTTCTTCTTCATAATCACATTCTCATCATTCTAACAAACAACATAGAAATGATTCTAAAAACCATTTTTTAAGTTGGATGTAAAGTTTGATTTACCTATATGTTTAACAAAAAATCTAATGCAGAATAGCTAAACATTTGGATCGGACAGGTTGGAGTGCATTTCCAAATACAACAGAACAAAGAGGGTGAGGCAAAGATATAGTTGGCATCTCTTCGAATGGAAGGCACAACTCTTGTATGGTTGGAGATCAAACTTTAGAAAGGTAGCAAGCATGTGGGAAAACTCCTTTCTGCTAGGTATGAATTTGTTTATGCTTTAAAAGGGCAATTTTTTCCATTGGGATATCAACAAAAATTGATGATATAGTGACAATATTTAAGATAAGGCAAAGGCAACTATGTTCAACCTTTCACAAAAGAATTTAGGAAGAAAAATTTGGAATTGGGATTTCCTTTAGATTGACCTCATACTTTGATGAAATATATTGGTTCTTTACATAATTATCTTTGACATTCATTTTTATTGTTTGAACCTACTACTGTTGATGTAGATAGTGTGAAAGCCATTCACCTTGAAATCAGGGGACAATATGAACAATAAAACCATGCAAATAAGGAAGCAACAACAAGGAAAAAGGAATAAAATCCCTCTTGCCCTCATTGTGAGAAAGAAGGGCATGATGAGGAACATTGTTGGAAACTACATCCAAAATTGAGGCCAAAGAAGTATGGTTGAAAAGGGAGGCAAAAGACAATTTCTACAATCGATGAGAACAAGGCCACAACAACTAGATTTGCAGGTGTTGGACCCATTGGCATAGGATCTAATTTAGGTGATGATATCAATATCACTATTGTTGGGATTATAGGTGATGAAACAATTGACTTGGGTTCTGATTCAGGTGAAGAGATGAATATTACAGTAGGTGTTGTACCAAAGATGAGAAGATCACCAAATACTGCACGATTCCAAGAACTTGAGGAGATAGACAAGAGAATTCAAGCATAGAACCTTGAAATAGGGAGACTTATACAAGAAGTAGAAAAGGGGAAGTAGGGATTGTAGCTTCAGTTACAAGCCATGAAAGAGGCCTTAGAAAAGTTGAAGTGTAGTGAAGGCTTAGTGAAGCCATCCTCACCCACTCCAAAATCAGCAACTTAGGTAAATAATGTCAGTGATTCTTCGATTTCATGTTCTCATTATGATGATGATTTTGATGAATTTTACAATCACACTATACGCATTGGTTCGAAGCTATTGAAGAAGATGGGATATGAAGGAATGATCTTAGGATTTAATGGCCAAGGCATTGTGAATCCCATCCAAGTGATGTAATTATCTCGATATGCAAGATTGAGTTATGTCAGAAAGGAAGAGACATGATAATATTCAAATGAGAAGTCCAAGACAGCGAAATATGTTGAGAACACATCACCACCTTCTAGTGATAGTGAGAATTCCAATGGAAGAGACAAGGAAAGCTCTCCTCACCAGAGCCACACCAAGGATAACCATTCAAGGAAGAATGTCAAGAAAGTTTGGAGGAAGAAAAACCATTGCAACCATTGTAAAAATGGTATACATCAGAGATCCACATGTTGGAAGCTCCATCTAGTGCTACAACCAAAAAAATATAAGGAGCATGAGAAAGCACATGTGAAGGAACCAACCAATGAAGTAGTTTAACAAGGAATCTAACTATAGCAAGAGATCTCGTTATCCTAGTTAGGTAAGAGATGGATAACCTTTTTAAGTATTTGAGTATGACCACCATTGTAAATCACATGTTGCGAAATGTTTTTAAAGGTGATGCAGTGTATAACAACACTTTTGTATGCAACATAGTGATATTTTTCCCTTTTGTTGGATAGAAAAGGATATGGTTTTTGTTGTAAAATTCACCATGCGTTTTATATAAACTCATGGAAATTATGGTATTGTTTGGAATTTGGCAAGTTGGGCACGTATTGGCAACTATAGATTTACATATGGATACACATGTTGACTTCATCATTCCTAGTTCCAAAGTAAAAGGGTGAAGGAGATGAAATATGGCCTATCAAAGACATGTGTTATACATATTAGTCGATATTACCTTGGCCATGCAGTCTCTAACCACTATATGCCGCAATCTAGAGGGATTGTAGATTAAGATGTTTTTTAACACACATGGTACATAAAAAAAAATGACCTCGTATTATTTAATATTAAATCCTCACCTCATCATCATATAATGTGCCTGGACGTGCCCTGTAGCCCCTGGCTATTCAAACGCGCTGCCAAAGTTGGAGACCATTTCAGCTGGGAAGGAATTGGCACAGAAGGAGAACAAGAGAAGTTCCAAGAGTAGAATGGATCCAGAATTGGAAGAGTTAAAAGGGTTTATGGATCTTGGCTTTGAGTTCAGCAAGGACAAGTTGACCCCGCGATTGCTCATTCTTCTTCCTGGATTGAAGAGATTAATCGATCATGAAAATAGCACCAAAATTTTGGGTTTTCATTTAAAAGACTTTTTTTAACAGTAATATGGATCATAAAAAACAAAATCTGAATTCAACAATCAAATATTATTTGAAAAAATAACTATTTTTATAAAAATAACAATGATAAATATTTCAATATAAATAATAAAAAATAAAGTATCCAGAAAAATATCATTAGAAAAAAAAAATAAAATAAATAAATAATAATAAAATAAATTTTTTCCAATATATATATAATTTCAAAAAATTATCATGATTAATTAAGAATGGAGTATAATATCTCATTATTGAGATTTAGTAATATTATATTGGATATATATGTGAGCGACAAAATTAAAGAAAATTTCATTTTTTTAAAGTTATATACTAATTTTATATAAATAATATATATCATTTTTATCTCAATGTTTGTATATTTTTTCCTTATATCATCATTACTAGGAATGATCTGATTCATAAATTGGAAAATTAAATTTTTCAGACTAAATGATATTTTAATAAAATTAAAGATATGAAGTCTTTGTATTCCTCTAACTTGTTTTAAAAATATTCAAAGGACAAAAGTCTAGAATTCAAGGGATAACAAAAATAACTTGCTCTATTTAAAAATTGAGGTTATTTTCACTATACTAAAATCATTAGACATATAGAGAGATTAGAAGTAGTTACGCCAAGGATTAAATTATGTGTTTTAGCCATTTAGAATAGGTATGAGTGGTGGGTGGTTCATAGATGGGTGGAGGGTAAGGTACTAAATAGATGGATTCAAACTATAATGTCTATACCTTTCAAGATACCTAGTAGCATAGTTATTCTCCTTGAATTTTATTCTTCCTCTTCACTTTTTAATGTCTAGAACCTTCTTTAGCACACCAAGAACCTCTCACATATGCAATAGTTTATATAGTATCTTGGGTATTGCATAGTTTCTCATATCTCCTAGCTTCACCCATATCAACCAACATGCATATTTTCCCATCAACATATGGTTTCACTAAGATATGAAAAATCTCTCTAGTGTATGAAATTTTTAATT
>APFE031193509.1:23415-47449 GCA_000404065.3 Pinus taeda | reverse complement strand
CTCACGACATCAATTGCATGAAAATGACTGCTCACGCATGAATGTGGACATATGCACTAGCACTTAGAAAAGTGGTTGGAAAATGAAATGGGAGGATGAGAAATCTAAATGCACCATCATATTTGTGGTGTTGAGTAGTACAAAATCGACTATCCAAAATTTGAATTCTAAGAAATTTAGAATCTGGGGCTCAAGGAATCTTTTAGATTCCCCCTAGATTCCTCAAAGATTATGCTCCATGGGTGGACTAGAAATCTGCAACTCAAATGGTGAATCTAACCTCACCATTGTGATCCCTATGGAAAACTGTGAAAAACAAGTATAAATTTGACTATATTCCGACATGGACAAAAATTACCTCCTCAGGAAAATTGCAAGGATCGTGGTTCCGCTCCTTGTTTTTGTAGCAATCATGGTTTCACCTGCATACTAAAAAATGGCCAAAAAATGTAGAACTCTGATGGAGACACAGAAAAAACCATTGCATTCGTGGCGATGAGAGGTGTTGAATCCATATAAAATTTGTCAAATTCCGACGAAGTGAAATTTCGCCCCTCCTGCAAAATTCTGCCTCAAACTACATGCACACCTCCGTCTCCTGAGCACACTGAAACAATGTGTTTAAATAAAAAATTTTGGGCGGATTTCTCAATAAGTCTGTTGGAGGAATTGGTTAAGGTTCCGGTTAGTATGGAGGAGGTCAGGAGGTCAAACCCCGCCTCCTCTTATTTTTTTACATAACAAATATTTTTTAAACTAAAATGTTTATTTTAATTTAAAGTTTGGTTGGGTCGGGCCTGCCTTGGGCAGCCTACCCACTGTACTTTCCTCCCGCTCCATGCATTCGTGGTTGGATGTTTGTTAGAGGCTGTGTCTGCACCCCAAGGGCCGACCCACCTTACTATTTTTATTTGTCTTAAGTTAGGTTGTGGGTGGCGGGGTCATGACCACCCACCTGTTATCTCTTGGTGTTGGTTCCGTGGGAGGGGCCAGGGGTCATGGCTCACCCCTCCACCAATATTACATGGTTTGTTATGAAGGTTGGGGGTGGCGCGGTTGGTGGTCCCCACCCCCCTTTTTTTTTATATATATACTTTTTTTATTTAACAACATTATGCATCCTTTTGAAATTCCATTTTTAGCCATAGGAGTACATTTAATGACCCCACAATTTCGCCCAAAATCTGGCCCAGGTTGGTAGGAATTTGGTGGCCGGAAAAAGTCCAAATTGTGGCCTCCTTAACCTTGTCCTGTCATCAAAAATTCAACCCAACTTTGATTGCCTCTAACTTTCTCATTTGGACTTGAATTGACAAACCATTCACACCACCATGATCAGGACAACGAGATCTACGCTTTGGTCCTGGATTGAGCATAATCCAAACACCTTTATTTTTGAGCTTTCCCAAGTCCTCCTTGTCCTGTGTGTGTCTCTGGAGCCACCTGGATCACTACAACAGATCCGATGTAATTCCCTCTTCACTCTCACGTAATCTCCTCTCTCTTTCTCACTCAGAATACAGATGTACATAGATGCAATACAATTCGCTCATATATAGCGATGGGTTGCTTCTAGGGCAAAAAACCCTAAATTAAACATAATTTCTACCGTCATATCTTCGCCTAATGAACAACCCCGATTGATTATGAAATTACAACATTTTACAAGGCAATTTTACATATATTTTTAGCTGTCCCCCCTGGACCCCCCTTGCAGCACAAATATTACAGGCGGCGTTGTTGCAACATTATGAACTGTGGTCCAATGTGGTGATACCTCTTAATAAAGAATATAATTAGGCTCCACACCCAACAATCTCCCACTTGGATACTGATTATAGCAACTCCACTGCTACTTCATTTGTTGGACAATGACTCCACTTTGGACCTGGCTATTTCTCGTCTTCATCATCATACTTGAAGACCAATTGAATTTGAGTAGAATCTCAGTTTCTCCCTGGTTACAACCTTTTGTTAACATATCTACAGGATTCTGGCTACTGTGTATCTTTTCTAGTTTCAACTGTCCATCTTCCAATGCTAACCATATGAAATGGTACTTGAGTTGTATATGTTTAGTCTTGGAACGAAATGCAGAGTTCTTTGCAAGATGTATGGCACTCTGTTTGTCACTGTATAACCTGCCCAACTCCTGCTTCTTACCCAATTCATCCAGAAACCTTTGTAACCAAATCATTTCTTTACTAACCTTTGTAGAAGCAACATACTCTACTTCCATTGTTGAGAGTCCAACAACACTTTGCAATTTTGAGACCCAACTGACAGTTGTTCCACCTAGAGTAAACACATATCCTATGGTGCTCCTCCTATTATCTCTATCACCCACTTTATCTACATCAACATATCCCTGTAGAGCAATTTTTTAACCACCAAAGCATAATGATTGATTTGTGGTACCTCTAAAATACCCGAGAATCCACTTCACTGCCATGCAATGTTCTTTTCCTGGATTGTTCATGTACCTACTTACAACTCCCACTACATGTGCAATATCAGGCCTTGTGTAGACCATTGCATACATTAAGCTTCCAACTGCTGATGCATATGGAACTTTAGACAATAATCCATTTATTCCCAAGCCTTGGGACACTTTTCCTTACTTAGTTTGAAATGGCTAGCCAAAGTTATACTAACTAGTTTTTCATTCTACATATTAAATCTTTTGAACACCTTTTCTATGTACTCACTCTCAGGCAATGTTAATTTTTTGATTCTTCTTATCTATAGTTATTTTCATACCAAGGATTTGTTTTACAACACCCAAATCCTTCATTGCAAATGATTTCGCCAATTTTCTTTTCAGCACATTTATTTCCTGCATGTTAAAACCCGCAACAAGCATGTCATCTACATACAATGACAGTATAATATAATTGCCATCATTTTGTCTTTTGAGATAAACACAATGATTAGAGTGACATCTAGTATAACCTTGTTCAGACATAAACTTGTCAAATTCTAGATACCACTACCTTGGAGCCTATTTTAAGATATACAAGCTCCTCTTCAACCTGCACACTAGTTTCTTCTTCCCTTTTACCTCATATCCTTGTGGTTTCTGCATATATATCTCTTCCTCCAAATCCCCATGGAGAAAGGTTGTCTTTACATCTAATTGCTCAAGATGCAAATATTCAGCTGCTATTAGAATTAAAACAGTTATGATTGAAGTCATTTTAACAACAGGGGAAAATATATCATCAAAGTCTATACCCTTTTTCTGTGCAAACCCCTTCATCACAAGTCTAGCTTTATACCTTTTTCTACCTCCATCTTCTTCCTTCAACTTGTAAACCCATTTATTCTGTAATGTTGTTTTACCTGCAGGAAACCTGACTATGTCCCAAGTCTAGTTATGTGCTAAGGAGTCCATCTCTTCTTTCATGGATTGCTCCCACTTCTTCCTGGTTTCTACCTTTACTGTTTCTTCATAACATTCTGTTTCACTAGAATCAGTCAACAATACATAATATAATGAAGGAGAGTATCGTTCAAGGGGTCTACTTATCCTGGTAGATCTTCTAACACCACTTTTAGGTGTTTGAGGTGCTTGTTTCTGTTGTGGTTGTTGTTGTTGTTATGGCTGTTGATCATTATGATTTTCAAGCACCTTCAATTTTTCTGTGATCTCATCAAGCATTGTGTATTCTCTGTTTTCTTTTTCTTATTTCTTTTCTTGCATCTGATCCTTAAACAAAACCTTTTCATTGAATATGACATCTCTACTCCTAATGATTTTGTGTTTTTCATAATCATAAAAGAAATAACCAAAATCATTAACACCATATCTAATAAAGGTACATTTCTTTGATTTTGCCTCAAGCTTTGATCTATTTTCTTTATTAATGTGGACAAAGGCTTCACAACCAAAAGTCTTTAAAAATGAGTAGTTTACCTTTTTCCCTGTCCATGCCTCCTCTAGAATACCACCATCCAAGGAACTTGAAGGCCCTCTGTTTATTAGATAACCAATTGTATCTACAACATCTGCCCAAAATTGTAAAGGCAATATTGCATGCAATTTCATGTACCTTGCATGCTCCATGATTGTCCTGTTCATCCTTTCTAACACACCATTTTCTTGTGGCGTTCCTGGAACTGTCTTCTCTCTGCAAATTCCATTCTTTGAATAGTACCTATCAAACTCTTTGCTGCAATATTCACCTCCATTGTCTAATCTGAGACACTTCAACCTTTTTCTTGTCTCATTTTCAACCAAAGCTTTCCATTTCTTGAAAGTATCAAATACATCAAATTTATTTTGAATATAATAAATCCAGGTTTTTCTGGTTGCATCATCAATAAAAGTAACATAATAATGAGAACCACCGAGAGATGATACCGGAGCAGGTCCCCATACATCTGTATGCACAAGCTCTAATTTTTCGCTCTTCTTTTCTTTCCCAACTCCGAGGAATCTGCCTCTCTTCTGTTTTCCATAAACACAATTCTCACAAAATTTTAAATCAATGTGCTTCAAACTTGGCAAAAAATTTCTTTAGTGAAGAATCTGCATCCCCTTCTCACTCATGTGCCCAAGACTATGATGCCACAGTGCCATATCTTGTCCTATAGAGGTTAAAGCATTAACAGTGTTAGAAATACCATTGCATAAATACAATGTACCAACATTTTCTCCCTTTGCGATTACCAGGGATCCTTTAGTGATCTTCCAAGTTTTATCTGTAAAAGTAGTCACACAACCTTCACCTCTCAACTGCCCTGTTAAAATTAGATTTTTCTTCAAATCTAGAACATGCCTTACCTCCTTCAATAACCATTGATTTCCATTTCGCTGTTTTATGAAAACTATAACCATTCCAATGATTTTATAGGGTTTATCATCACCCAATCGAACCTGTCCAAAATATCCTTGAACATAATCATGAAAATGTTTCCTATCAGGTGTGGCATGGAATGAGGCTCCCGAATCTACCAAATCAAGCACCCGCACAACCTCAATAGAGATGGAGGCTTGGAAGTTAGCATAAATTAGATTTCCCTTCTCCCCCACATTGAATAGAATGCTCTCCACCATCCCCACCCCTTCTCATTCGTCATCATGTATGCCCTCCAAACTTTCCCAATATGATTATCTCCTATATCACTTTCCCCCCTCCTCTTAATATTTCCCCGCTTGCCTTGGATGTAGGTTTTAATTATGGTAATTAAGCTGATGAGACGGGGAGACGGTGGACAGGGTGACCACATGGCCCTCTGTAACCTTTCCAAGGTCACCATGAATGGCATTCATGGCATCTCGTAGGAGTCATTTAATGCCTGCTCAAGTCGAGGAAAGGCCATTACCCGCTTAACCATGGAGCCAGAGAAATTTCCTATTATTCTGCCCCTGATTTACTGTGTATGCCCTTCGCAAGTGGGAGAGTCGACTGAACGCACCAGTACTCGGCGTAGATGTTGGCTTGTGAGCTACATTGGTTTGGGTAATGGCTTCCACTATTCCCACACAAATCTCTGCAATTCCGCTCACGACCTCCAGCCCTCTGTAATTTCCACGCAAAGCTCTTTTGTCAATTCCTCTTTTTCTCCTCCCGACTCTCTACCTGTTCCCATATCCACCATGGTCTGCCACCATATGCGCAGCCGATGTTGTGGCACGCGAGGTGAAAGTTTTCGTTCCCCTGCTTTGCATAGCCACGACTTTGCTTCCCCTGCCTCCTCTGCCAAAAATCTCCACCAACACAGTTTTGCAGGTCAGTATCCACATACAAGAAGTGGCAGA
Source organism: Pinus taeda (assembly GCA_000404065.3). Taxonomy (NCBI): domain Eukaryota; kingdom Viridiplantae; phylum Streptophyta; class Pinopsida; order Pinales; family Pinaceae; genus Pinus; species Pinus taeda. Next base: position 41,685 of record APFE031193509.1, on the reverse strand, counting down.
GGCAGAACCGGCCTCCACAGCTCAAGAAATGAAGTTGTAGTTGTTAGCACTACAACCTTTCCTCTGCCTCCGCATCGTGTTCCTCACACAACGCAGTTTCAGTTTCATAGATCTTTGAATCGTCGGTTATTGTAGCCATTGTCTCAATTTCCATTATAGAAGAGACCAAGCAGCATATTCCCATGACCATTTCTATAGAGGAGGCGAACAGAGCTGGCCCAAGTAGGAACAAGGGCAATAATGATGAGCAGGCAGTTGATGGAGGTTGGAACAGAAGGCACGGTAAAGCCATTGCTGGTAGTGCGCATGTTGAGTTGGGCATTCACAGTGACATGCAAGCCTTGGAGAGACATTTGGATGACACATCAGGCCTGCAGGTTGAGGCTGGCAGCATGGAGGAAGGCCATTAGGCATTGGGACGTGGCAAGTCAGACAACTCGGATGACTCTGTGTGTCCAATTGTGGAGGAGCCTGCTCCGGAAGACTTAGCGCCACATGTCATGTCTTCTAGGTGGCATTTCTTCTAGTTCTTGGTTTAGTTTTGTCTAGTCTTATGTGTCCTCAGGATAATCTGCTGGTCGGTTGGTCTAGTCAGGATAAACTGTTGGTTTTGTTGTTGTTTTGGTCGGTTAGTCTGGTCAGGATAAACTGTGGGTCAAATTTTGGATATATTCTGGACATATCTTTGGACTGGTTTCCCCTTTGTTGGGGCAGTCTCAGACAGCTATCATGGATGCGTGTTGATTGAGGTCGGGCTCCTTTGTGGCCAAGAATCACTGTAATTGCTTTTTTTGTATCATATTAATAGATTAACCTTAGAAAAAAATAAATATTTCCCCATTTCACCTTTTGAGCTCATATCTTCTTTGAACCCTATCCTTGGTTTCGAACTCCACCCCCCTCCTAACCCTAAAAATGACATTAAGAATTATTAAGAAATCTAAGCGTTAGTAGAATAACACATAAAACAAAAATTATAAATAAACCAAAATAACAAATAAAACAATAAAATTAATAAAATACAAAGGATAAAGAATAAAAAATCCTCATTAAAATATGTTGAAAACATAAAGGTAACAATGTAATTAATAATAACATAAATTATATTATCAAATATAATAAAACTCATATTAGATTATATTAATATTAATTAAAGACATTATAGCATAAATATTTAATAATAGAAAAAAGAGTATCATAGTGAGATTTAATTAAAATAAAGAATTTATCAACAATAAATAAAATAACATCTTATTAGCTCTTTTAATAACACATTATTAGCAACAAACTAATAACATAAGCTACATAAAATCTATAATCTAGCAATAATAAAGTAATATATAAACTCCTTTATACATTAAACAAAAATTAGGTTTAATAAAATAACAATAAAATTATAAATGTAATTCACTACAATAATTATAAACATCAAGTAGTAATAATTATTAACATCATAAAGTTTTATAATATTAATTCAACATTTAGAATTTATAATAGCAATTAAAAGTCCTTAATTAATTATTAAACTAATATAAAAATAAAAAATTAAAAAATAAATAATGTATTAAATAACAAATTAATGTATTGTAAATAATAAAATCATTTTCTTTCATCTTGAGCTGGTTGGCTCCCCATACTTGACTTCACTCCATACCATATTTATAGCCAACACTTCTCTTCTTTGTAAATCAGTCCTGAGGATGAGTCTTGTTCTAGACTCGAAACGTAGACAACTAAAATGAAGACCATGAAACATTCAAATCTAGAATCACAAAAACCACACCACATAAATATACAAACCACTAATAATCATTTGCATGAAAATTATCGAACAAAACTAATAGTCTTATAATGATTTCATAATAAAAAAGTAAGGAATAACCCTACACCACACAAACACCAAATGAGTCTCCAAAGTGGATAGTAATGGATTATTATTATTAACAATTCATAGAATAGTTAGAAAAGTGCACAAGCAAAATCTCATTCTCTTTTGAGTTTATCTTATTTATACATGATAAGGAGAGTAAAGTTAATCATTTTGATTCCTTCCACTTGGGTATCCAATTCCCTTCTTGGCCACTCAATTTGATCATCCAACTATCCCTTAGTGCTATGTGGGGGTTTTTATTCCATTTGTTTGTTAGAACTTCTTTTTTATTGTTCGGATCCCTAGCTAGTTGTTCAATTTCCTTTCTTGCCTCCTCATAGCCACCTAATAGTTTCAATTTATTTTGTCAATTCGAATTCCATTTTCCTTAACTAAGTCTATTTCTTGGTTGTTCAATTTCTTTTGTTGTCATTGTAAGTTTCTTTCATATCAATGTACAAAACATAAACCACATAGGTTAATATTTACCATTAAATCAGTTAATTCCATTGACAAGTTCTTTTAATGTTAAAATTAAACAAGTTATAATGGTATTTGAATATTTTGCTAAATTAGAAAAAAAGGCTTAAAATCACATATTAGAACCATACACCATTGATTGGTTGAGCCATGGACAAGACATTTGTGTCAGCCAACAATGTCACCTGTCATACGACATCAAGCCTTTCAAAAATGAGGTATTGTGTGATGCTTCCCCACTTAAAGTTTGTGATGTTATTCTAGGAAAAATTTATATGTAGAAATGCCATGTTGTTTACGAGTGTCATTCTTGTAGTGTCATTGTTACTCTCAAAGGTTATCTCCACAAGATACCAAAGTTATTTCAAACTACTTCAATTTCATTGATAAAAGAAAACAATTCCAAAAGGTAATATTTCAAACTGCAAAGTTTGTTCACTTCATGGTTCAGTCAAAAGGTGAAAGGAACGCCACTGCAACCACCACAACCTTTGTGCATGACCTCTTTACACAACAAAATCAAGTGGAAAATATTGTAGAGACATATAAAGATATCTTCACTCTACTTGTGGGGTTGCCTCTACACTGCTAGATCAAACACTCAATTGACTTGATACTTGGTGCTCCTTTACCTAATGGCACAATATATAGATGCTCTCTCTTAGAGAAAGAGGAAATAAAATGTCAGATTGATCAACTCATCTGAAAGGGTCACATTTGACTAAGATCCTCACCTTGTGGATTCCAATTGTATTGGTGTGTAGAAGAAGGATGTGACATGGATACTTTGTATTGATTATTGAGAATTGAAAAAAATCATTGCCAATAACAAATACCCGATCCCTAGGATTGACGATATTATTGACTAGATTAAGAGTGCCATGTTCTTTAGTAATATTGATTTGAAGTTAGGCTATCACCAGGTTCCAATTGAACAAATTGACGTATGGAATACAAAATTAAAATCTAAAGAAGGCATTTTCAAGTGGTTGGTCATGCCCTTTGGCTTGACTAATGCTTCAACAACATTCATGAGGATAATGGATGATATCTTGCGGCCATTCACAAAATATTTTGTTGTTGTATACCTAGATGAAATCCTCAACTTTAGCAGAACCTAGGAAAAAAAATTGTAGCATATTCAATAGGTCTTGAGCACCTTGTGGAAACACAAGTTTTATACAATTTGGAGAAATGTTCATTTGGCATGAAAAGGATTTAATGCTTGTCACAAATTTCCTTAGTATTCCCCTAGTTGTGGTGCTAACTACAATTCTTAAATGTTGTGGATATGAGACCTCTAGGTGGCCAAAATTATACAACAATTACTGACTTCGCTAACACACACCAGATGTTGATGGAAGGCAAGCAAGTTCCATTCTTCCACCTCTAAGATGCACTCTTGTGCTACCTAGGCCACCTTTTTGTTCCTTCAAGAAAGCGTTTGAATCTATGATCCAGGTGGATGCTGGTGGCCACCCACCTATCCCATTTGAACCCCCATGACTGTCTCTTTCAGTTTTTCAGTTTCCGTAATTGTAGCACAATTTACTATTTTTAGCAGTTGTTCGGGTCCTGAACTTTCGGAGCTGTTTTGAGGCCCTAAATGACGTTTTTTGGGAAATCCGAAAGCAACATGGGTCCATGGACCGATGTTGCTCTTCACAAAGTTATAGTTCTCGGATGGATCTTTCTAACAAGCTATTGTACATGTCAAATAGAGATCGGGGGCCAAAGTTACGACCCAGGGAAATTGATGTACCAATTTACCCAAATGTGGCCCACAATTTGGTGTTTCATCTTCTAGGGTTAGGTTTTGGGGTGTTAAGGGTTTTCCATTGTTTCTCAAAAATAAATAGGCCTTCGAGCCTCATTGTAACACAGTTCAGAGGCATGTAGCTTCCACATCTCTTCTCAGAGATAAGCTACCATCGCCCTAGCTGGTTTATTTCCATTTCTATTTGTAAGCATATTTCAGTTTTTTGCATTAATGAAATGAAGTATTATTTTCGCTGCATCTTTGTGTATATGGTTATCTCTATATTTTATTACGTTCCTGTTTAAATCTGGATTAGTGGTATCAGAGCGGTTTGCTTTTTCTCTGTTTTTATTTTTATGTCCCCAACGAGGTCGGGACATAAGGAGTTAGGGCTTGAATTGGTCAAACCTTTGCAAGACTAGCCTTGCAAATCCTGATGGCCTCCCGTGGCGGATAAAAAGAAAGATGAGCGGTCAGGATATCCTATCAAAATCTTGCTCAAAGAAGCCCGCAAATGAAAACAGAACGCGATGATGGACAACTTTGCCCAAATTCTTTAGCGACTACCCAAAGGCGACGCATCAGCTTCCAGCACCTACTCTAGAAATGCCGCACCGTTTAAGGTATAATTTAATTTTGAAATCCCCATCTTCGAGGGTCAAATAGACACAGATACTGTAGATAAATGGTTTAATCTACTAGAGGGTTATTTTTTTGTACATGAATTTTCGAGTCAGGAAAAGATTGTTTTCGCTCTTCTCAAAGAAGCCCCCCACGTCAAAGACTGGTGGGAAACCTACTACGAGTATAAGAATGAAAGTACGGGCTCACTATTTTTAGCCGCACCCACTTGGAAATCCTTCCGGGATGCCATCAGGGAGTAGTAATACCTTGTCAAAAGCTATGAGGACAAATACATAACGTGGACCACGCTGCGGCAGTGACGAGACGAAGATGTGCTAGAGTTCACAAACATTTTTCATACCCTTCACATACAGTTGGGTATCAAAGATTCTGAGATGCATATGGTACTCAAATACCGCGGCTACCTACACAGATACATCCAGGAAGAGATGGAGTTCCTGAACATCTCCTCTCTTGGCATGACATACCGATATGCCGTCAAGATCGAGCAGAAGCTTAAACAAAAGAAGCAAGACTTTGGATCTGCGAATCCGAAGACCAAATGACAAAGCTAAGGCGGGGTGACCCAAGACAACTCGTCAAAGCCGCAAGAAAAGAACAACACCATGAAGTCGAAGAAGGACACAGGAAAGTGGAGTGAGTTCCATAAGAGTCCCACTCATAACACAAGTGAGTGTTAGACCAAGCAATTGCTCGTGGCCGAGTTGAAGGTTTTAGAATCAGATGCATGTTTCGACTTTGAGTCAGAACCCGACAACAGGAATGGCAAACAGAAGTAGCTCATTGATGCGGAGCCCAGTGTCACTATTGCCACTACCAAGATCGAAAAGAATGAGCTCAAAGATCCAGAGGAGGGGGAATGTCTTTTCCACTCACAAATGTGGGTGAAGGGTTCGCCGCTGCAATTCATTGTCGACAATGACAGCCAAAAGAACCTCATTTCAGCAGAGGTCATGAAGAAGTTGGGCCTACTGACTACACCACACTAGTAGCCATACAGTATCGGGTGGCTTCACAAAGGACGAGATCTCAAAGTTCGCCATTAGTGCCGCCTTCCCTACAGCATCAAGCCCTTCACATACGAGGTATTGTGTGATGTTACATCTCTGGATGTTTGTGATGTACTATTAGGTCAGCCATACATGTTGAGGCGACATGCTGTGTATGAGTCAAGGCCTCGCGCTGTCATTATTTCTTTAGATAATTCATTATACAGGATACTAGAGGTAGCCCCACCTACCTCCACCTCTTTGATTTCTACTAAGAAAGGAAACAAGCTCATCTCCTAGACTAGGAAATTAATTTTCTATCTGATTCACTCCCAAAGTAAGGGGAAGATCATCACCACTTCCATGACCCCCGCAAAGGGTTCCTCCACACAGCAGTAGTAGAAAAGGAATACGATCATGACAGAACACAGGAACAACTTCTCCTCACCTATAGGGGTACCAAAAAAGCTTCAGGTGGGCAACAAAGTCTGGTTGCATCTACAGAAAGAACGCCTTACAAGAGCCCATCAGAAGCTCCGACCATGCCGACATGGTCCTTACACCGTTACTAAGGCTATGGGAAATAATGCTTTGGAGCACAACATTCCTCCATTCCTTTGCCTGCACCAAGTGTTCAATGTGTACTGCCCATGACCATGTTTCCCACCATTACTGGACACATCCGAGATTGCAGAATAGCTCACGAGGGACCAAGTTCAACAGATGGAGGAACTCAACGCAATGGGGACCATTGCTTCCTAAGGGGGGAGGAATGATCCAAGTGGATGTTGGTGGCCACCCACCTATCCCATTTGGACCCCCATGACTGTCTCTTTCAATTTTTTAGTTTCCGTAATTGTAGCACAATTTACTATTTTTAGCAATTTTTCGGGTCATGAACTTCTGGAGCTGTTTTGAGGCCCTAGATGACGTTTTTTGGGAAATATGGGAGCAACATGGGTCCATGGACCGATGTTTCTCTTCCCAAAGCTATAGTCCTCAGATAGATATCTCTAATGATCTATTGTATGCGTCAAACGGAGATCGGGTGCCAAAGTTACGACCCCGAGAAATTGATGTACCAATTTACCCAAACAGAGCCCACAATTCGGTGTTTCATCTTCTAGGGTTAGGTTTTGGGATGTTAAGGGTTTTCCATTGTTTCTCAACAATAAATAGGCCTTTGAGCCTCATTGTAGCACAATTCAGAGGCATGTAGCTACTACTCTCTTCTCAGAGATAAGCTACCATTGCCCTAGCTGGTTTATTTCCATTTCTATTTGTAAGCATATTTCTGTATTTTACGTTAATGAAATGAAGTATTATTTCCACTGCATCATTGTGTATATGGTTATCTCTGTATTTTATTGCGTTCTTGTTTAAATCTGGATCAATCTAATTAAGTAGATGCATTATAGTGAAGTGGCAGGGCCCTTTGGTTTGGATAAGATGACAACAATTCTTCAACAATATTTCTACTAGCTAAATCTTCGACAATATGTCCAACAATATAAAATCATGCATCACTTGTGCCATTGCTAAACCAACCATCAATAAGTAGGGCATTCCTAGATATTTAAATGACCTCCATTCTAGAGCAACATGGAATTCTAAAATCCTAGACATCTCAATCATATTCGTGTTAGGATAATTCCACCCATATAATTGACATTTCTTTTTATAAAACATCCCTCCAGAAAGATTTAGATAAGAGTTTAGGATATTTTTGAAGTAGGATACTATTATTTTAGAGGCTCCCCCAAGTAGGAGAGTATCATTTTTGGAATGAGAATGGTTCACCACCTTATCATTTCACACAATATTCAATCCAACTAGTTTACCTTCCTACCTTTATTTTTCCAAATTCTTGCTTAGGATTTCAACCATGATGATGTAAAGAATAGGGGAAAAAGACAACAGATGCAAATTTGGTCTCATACCCGATCTCAGGTTCAATGAAAACCCACATGGTCCAGTCCTCTGCTCAAAAGGTGCTTCCTTCAATCCTTTCTACAACCAGCTTACATGATTCAAAATCCCTTATATGTTAAATTTACAATGGGAGGTGCTTATGGGGCAAGCCAACACTGCATAATCTCCCAAAACCAAGTATTTTTGTATAACCCCTGGCCAAGCTCCTTTGTTATTTCGGCTGCATTCGCTAGAATCAAGCACTGTGTAATAACTTCCATCTTGCAACAAAATTATAGCTCGAAAGGCCTGGAATCCCAAAACCTCGTAATTCATTTTTAAAATTAGCACCGATATTTGGGATCCATCATTTGACAACATGAAGATGTGATAATTGATAGAGATGAGAGATAGACTTTATTATGCTGGGCCAGAACCATGAAAGCCTATAATATTTTATGAATTCACATTTCTAAAAGTGTCAGGCACCTAGGATTGTTAGTTCATAGAGTGCCAAGTGACAAGAATTTTCCTGTTACCCGAGATTGTCAAGTCGAAAGGTCGGAGGGCTTTAAATCCAAGAATGTTGGAAGTTCTAGAAGGTTGGAAACCTGGAACCCCATAACTATTTTTAATAGAATTTCAAAAAGGTGTAGGGAAAATTGGTGGGGCCCACAAGTAGAAAAGGAGGAAATGTAAATATTTTCAGTTATAAGGTAAAAGGGACCCAAGGAGGATTTTATAAAGGAAGGGATAATAAGGAGCGATACTATTGGAAGTTGGGCCATTGCCGGGAGGTAAGAATTCCCATAGGATTTCATAAAGGCATTTTAATAAAGCTACAGAGATGTGGGGTTACGAGATATCGACTATTGTACAATGCTTGGTTATAACACTTGATTCCAGTGAGTGCGACTGAAAAAACAAAAGAACTTGGCTCGGGGGCTATCCTGAAAGACATGGATGTGGGAGTTGATGTAATGTTGGCTTTCCCCATAAGCACCTCCCATTCTAAAATTAACAGAGAATATATTTTGACTTGCGTAAGGTGTTTGTAGCAAGGATTGAAGGAAGCACATTCTGAGTAGGGGATTGGGCCATGTGGGTTTTCAATTAACCTAAGCTTGGGTGCAAGACCGGGTTTGCATCAGGTGGTATCAAAGAAAATGATACCAGAGATAAAGTGGTGGTCAGATCAATTTTCTAAGAGGCAAGCGATATCATAGGTAGAGTGTTCTGAATAGAGAAGTTGAAAGGAGGACTAAAAGAGATAAAGGATAAGATCTAGAGGAGAAGTTCCATGAGGTAGATTTTTTTTCTTTTAATATCGTGTTTGAAGAATGATGACCACAGGGAGATGTTTGAGAAAATAATTGGATATTTGAGGAGATGGTGTAGTAAAATGTTTTGAGACAAAGTACATGGAAGGACTATAATTGGAGTAGTCGAGAGAAACAAAGAATTTGAATACTGTAGGTGCTTTTGCAGAAAAAAACAACTCTTGGGAAGCTTACCAACAATTTGCTAAAAGAAGAGGAAGAAGAATGGAAGAGATAATGTACTCTTGAGGAGGACTGAACATAGAGTATAAGTGATTTGGAGGAGAAATGGTTCAAAATAAAAGGTGGACCAAAAGGAAGACTTTGAACATGAGATCTAGACCTACATCTTATGAAGTAAATATGATGCAACCATATGGTTGCCACAATCAAAATACCTTATCGGGACTCCTAAGCCTCATAAATTTTTTATTACTAAATGGTTATACCCAGACTTAACCCACAATTCCATATTATCGACGCTTTTTCTATTATAAACTTTTTATAATGGAGCTACTCCTCAACATAGGAAATCTGACCTTTTCTGCGATTTCCTTTAGCCTTTACACGGTTCTCAAGGCATACCTTTATCACAATTGCAATACCATTTCACACTAACATGCCTCCCTTCACCGCAGCTGAAAGCTTAAGTTCAGGCTTCAAATACTATACACTAGCTTCTATAAAATTGTCGGGTCCACTCCACCTCTAGTCTTTTGGTGAGCTTCCCTGATCTCTGATACCTCCGATCTCCACTTTATCGGCATATCGCAATATCACTATCGCCGATGCGTTGCCCACCATCACTTGACACCTCCGATTTGTGATTGGGGATTAAATCACGATCGTCGATCTAGTTACCAATCCAACAGTTGTTGATTCAACCGATCAACACAACTTGCATGACAATCCTCCACTGTTGATCTAACACACTTGATCTGTTAGCTGTCAGGGATTTTGGGTGGAAAAATAGCACGGGGAGTACCTGCTCGAAGAGCAGTTTCCTTTCTCCTCCCGAGTACTATGTGTCGCTCGATTAGTGGAATTGGTTTCTCACCCCAAATTACCACTTACCACTTCTACCTCGCCCAAAATACCACTTTTGTGTATAAATCTACCTTTCTTCATCAAAGTCCACTGATGCGATGTCAATCATTCTGTTCTCCGCTTTTGATCTGGTCCATTGATCTTCCAGATTCAACAACCATTGTGCATTGATCAGTCTATTCCTCTTTGACTTCATTCCATTCATTGTTTGATAGATTCTGTGTTAAAACACGCTCCCATGCCATACTCAGTTAAACACGCACAATCCATATACATAACAGTCGCTCATTTACTTAATGGATCACCATCGATCCTATAGTGATTGATGGTCGATCAACATGTGTACAGATGGAATTTTAGCCATCTATGCAAATAAATATAACATAACTTGAAAATGCACAATACATAGTTCCTCTGTCTCACTCTCCTCTCTGTAAATAAATATATAAACACATAATTAAATATTTGAGGCTCTCCATCCCTCTCTGGCTTGATTCTTCTAATTAGAGCCTCTAGTTCCTCTAATCTGCTCGTAGGATTACAATTCCATCGTGAATCCTCTCAATCCTCTCGCTCTATCCTTTTTGAAAAGAAATGAAATACAATATATCTAAGCTAACCATCTCCTCCACAATTGAAGGGATAGACTATACATTTAGAAATCAAATCCTATCCTAATCTAAACAAACTAAACTACTTGGCTTGATCTCCACATAGGGAGGATCAACTTACCACCTATTCTCTCTTTTCCTTAATATTTGGCAACAATATAACTACTTACATACTTTTCAATTTATAGAAATTAAGTAACCAATTCTTTTTCCAAACTCTCGTTAACCATAACATGTGACCACACCATCACATTGCCAGCTAGGCCTAGATGCTCCTACATTAGACTTCCAAGGTTAAAAATAATCATGATCTCCTGATCATGTGCTTCTGATCTATGTCCTCCTGGATCCCATACTTTGTTTGGTAGTCTTGTTCTTGGTTACTGCTGTTATTGGTTTTTGTTCTCCAGGTATCCATACTTTATGCTGTATTGCCCCATTAGCTATGCTCTCACTGTCTGCTGCTATCTTTTTCATATAACTGACTGCTTTTTGCTCATCATCACAATTTATACCAGGCTTCCACACCTTAATTTGCAATTTACCATTACCTTCACTTGTACCATTCTTTCCAGCCAATCTTCCTTTCTTCTTTTGTCCTTTGTATATTCTATTGGAATGTTGTTGTATGAGTCTCCATAACTCATCAATTTATTTGTCCACTTCACTTCTCAGATGATGAATACTATTCTCCTGCAAGTGGATGTGTTCTTGCATACATACATCATAATCTATGTGCCAATACCTTCTCCATTGATCCCCTGCAATAATTCCAGTTCCTTCTTTTGGTTTCTCATTCATGGCTTCATCACTTCTTACTTCAATTTCCAGTATACCTGCAATTCCACAATTTCTTGAAAACTAAGAATTCTTCCTACTAGCTTAGGTACTTGGAATACCTCTTCTTCTAGTAACTTAATTTTTCCACCCTTACGGATCATGGCATCATATTTGTTAGGATTACCTCTTCTTCCATCGTGAATCCTCTCAAATCCTCTCGCTCTATCCTTGTTGGAATACCTCTTCTTCCAGTAACTTAATTTTTCCACCTCTGTTGCAATAGCTTCCACTTGACCCGTTTCTTCATTCTCCATCTGTATCTTCGGTCTTCACTTGTCTTTCTTTGTAGGCCTTCCATTATTATATTTACTTATGCTCTCATTACTGCCAGACTAATATCTTGTTCTTCATTCTGCTGCCAGTTGCTATACTCCTGCAATCTAATGCCTTCCTCAAATTCACTCTCATGTTGCTGATAACCTCTTTTAAATTGCTGGTTTCTTCCAAGTTTATCATGCTGGATTAATACTCCTATTTCCTTGATGTCTCTAAGGATATAACTTTCTTGTTGCTCCTGATCTTCCATTTCACCTTCAAATAATATTTGCTCAATTTCTTTGATTTCAACATCATATTTATTAAATTTGTCTTCTGTAACTACAGTCACATCACTAACTGAAGAGTCTAAAAATTTACTTAACTCTATAAATGTTTGAGACATTTCATCCTTATTATGCATGGTAACCATAATCTCTTCTTTATTAGGTTCTGAAAGCTTCGTTTCTCCTTCATATTCCTTGAGCAATCTTTCCAAGAACTCTATTTCCCTGTGAAATATTTCTAGAAGTTCATCACAACTTTCATTCTCAGCTTCAATCTTTTCCTGGCAATCCTCCTGAGTTATCTTGTTTTCTACACTATCATATTGCAAAGTTCTTTCATCAATTTCATCAGACAAATTCATTTTCTTACCTTCTTGGAATACCAATATGGAAATTTCATTAGACTTCTAGTCCATATCAACTTCATCTAACTCTCTTACAGCAAACAAAATTTCATTTATGAACTCTTTCTGCTGCAATAAATTAGCACCTTCTTCCTCTAAAAGGCATTCTCCTTCATACTTCACCTCAAGAGCTTCATTCCTGTTTGTGACAGTTTCACTAGACTGTCCATCATCCTCTGCGTATCCTACAAAGATACACAAACTATGAGAATTAAAATCACTAGGCTTCATTGCCTCATCCGCTTCCCTTGTCAATGTATCTTCTAATTGTTCTAAACTATTCCAATAGTTCATTAGATCTTCAGATGACCTCTCATTATCCTCTTCACCCAGAATTTCTCCCTGTTCTGGTCTACAAATGGAAACTTTCATTTCTGCTTCTGCTTCTCTAAGGTTTTCCATCAACCACTTTACCTATCTTTGTTGCAGCCTTCTCTGCAACTTAGGCCACTTCACTGGCTTCTTCTTCAAGACCCAACCTAGTCTTTGGTTCTCCTCTAGCAGCATTACTAATGCATCAATTTATGTTGGCATTATGGCATAGGTTTGGAGTTGTGGCACAGGTGTTGTCCTTGATGGCAACCCTCTTTGGTATCAGATCTCAGTTCAGGCACTCAGAAAGTAGAAAAAGACATATACGCAGGTTCATCTAGACAAAGGCGCGTATACACACGGGTTATGCTTTACAAAAGCGCGTATATGTTGGGGATCATTCTTTTGGTCCATGGCAGTTAGATCTTGGAACTTGAACCTATGTTTTGGACAATGGTGTCTTGTCAGATGTGTTGATCCTTAGTTTTGGGTTCATGGTATTGAAATGTTATGGTTTTGGACCATGGTATTGGGGAAGGCCTAAGGCTATAAAAGAGGAAGGAGATCTCGTGACAAACATCCATCTGAACTATTATTGAAGACATGATAATGTGCTAGAGTTGGTATATTGGGTGGTGATGCAGATCTGGATCTGAAGGAAGGAGGAACCTTAGCGCAAAGGGAAGGAAAAGGTCTATTCATGGGTCATAATATTTAAGCCTAAATGATAGCATATTTGTATGATTTTGATCTACTAGATGTGGTGCTTGTTTGATCTATAAGTATGAAATCTGGGTTAATTAGTGATTGAATATCTGGAAGAGTGTGCTGTCCTTTATAGATCTGTACGCAGGTTCAGTGAAGAAAAGGTGCGTATACATGTAGTTTATGTTATGTACCTAGGGGGGGTAATATGGGGTACCGAGGGAGGTACCCAAGGTAATAATGTAATAATGGGATGGGCCATAGTAATAAATAAGGTGGTTAACCCATGTCATGTAAGGGACCACAAGTAGTTAATAATAATGTAAGGGGCCCATGGTATTAGTTGATGGTATGAGGAAACCATGGTAATGATGCATGGTATTGTATGTATGAGGCCTATATAGAGGCTAGAGACTCCACATGGAGAGATATGAAGAGAAGTATTCTTGTATGAACAGGCATATGACTTGTGGAGTATTCTCCTTCCTTAAGGAGTGAATGTATGGTGTTTCCCTACCTTAAGGGTTTGATCAATAAAGAATCATTTCTATCTATTTCTGGGTTTATTTGCATTATCTTATATTTTCATATCAGATCTATAATATTTCCGGTTAGAGCTACACCAAGTGGTATCAGAGCACTTTCTTGGGCACAAAGTGGAGAATTTTTTTTTTTTTCATTTTTCCAGGATTTCAGGGGCGGCGAGTTTGCAGATCAGATCTGTACTTTTTGGTTCAAGATCTGAAAAATCTGATTACAGATCTGTATTCTTTGTGAAAAAATAGCCGATTTCAAAAAAAAAAATCGGTAAAATCGGAGTCCGGATGAAGGAGATATCGCTGATTTAAAAATCAGTAGGGTTGCTGATAATTTTTCAGGGCAGCGAATTTGCGGCGGAGATCTAGACGTCCTGGTGCAAGATCTACAAAATCTAATTGTAGATCTGGAATCTTTGTGGGAAAATACCCAATTTCAAAAAAAAAATCAGTCGAATCGGAGTCCGGATGAGGGAGATATCGCTGATTTAAAATCAGCATTTTTTTCAGAAATTTTCGGTGACGGAGGGAGAGTAGCAGCGCAGATCTGAAAATTCCAGTGCTTGGATTAGGATTTCTATCACATGGGCAGATGCAGAATGATGGTTCCATTTCTAAAAACAGGTCATAATAAGGATTCTGAGCAATATTGACGAAACTGTGACAATTTCAAAATTTCGCCAATTTTTTTCGGTGATGGCGTACCTAGATCAGAGTTCGAAGGACTTGTATAAATTTGACGGTTCTCACACGTCAAAATGGCTAGCACAAATGGAGCAGTATTTCAGATTGAATCATATCCTAGATGATTGGACTAAGCTTAGGGAGGGGAACCAGTACTTGGACAAGGAACGATGGCAATGGGCGCATTGGCATCAACGTCGCAATGGACCTTTTGCGAGTTGGACCCAATTTGCCAAAGCTCTTATAGATCGCTTTGACTGTAAATCAAAACTTGTGGATAAGCACACACAGACAGACACACAGCCTAGCAAAACTGTTATTTTTACAGGAAAGAAGGAAACCAAGGAACCAAAAGGGTTATTTTTAGCTGGTATCTCGATATTGCAAGTTCATGGATTGATTCAGAAGGAGAAAATCATTGTGTCTATCAATCCGAGTTGCAAACAAAATCTTATAAATGTCAACTTGGCAAAGAAATTGCAAGTCCTAGCAAAACAAATTGAACATACACAGGTTGATAATGAGGATGTTCAAGTGTATAAGGATTTGAAACTTTCTATGGATAAATATGTGTTTCATAGTGATTTTTTTGCCTCAGATATGGATAATATGGATGTTGTTTTGGGATATCCTTGGATAGAATCCGTGGGTACTATCAATATTAATTTGCAGAAGAAATTCCTGAAGCTATGGTATAAAAAGAAGAAAATTACATTACAGGATATTTCCATCCATAAACAGGTAGAGCACATGGAGGCTGCAGTAGAAGATGTTCAAGGGACTGACATATCAGATGATGAGCATTTGATGATTGACAATCAAACACAAACAGAGGTTGCAGAAGAAAATGTTACAGGTGATGATACATCAGAGGAGGGCTCAGTGGTTGAAGTTATATTGAAAAAGAAGACACCACAACAGGCCCTATAGCAGGGTGAAGTCAAGCGAAAGCCATCGTGGGTTAAAACTTCAACATATCATCACCCACATCACCCCGCAAGACAACCGTCAAGATGGCAACCAGGTAGTCACATGACGGATACAAAGGAGAGATGATCCACCTGCTACACCTCAACACAGAAGAGCTGCCACGGTCAACTTCCATCTCAAGCAAGCGAGGCACCAGCGAGATCGAGGGTTCACCTTTCTCTTGGATGGCTAGATACACGTGCTTGGTATCAATGGACTACTCTTTTGAGTAGATCTTATTATTTGTGTTCTTCCAATGTTTCGGGGACGAAACATGCTAAGGGGGGTGGAATGTTATATACCTAGGGGGGTAATATGGGGTACCGAGGGAGGTACCCAAGGTAATAATGTAATAATGGGATGGGCCATAGTAATAAATAAGGTGGTTAACCCATGTCATGTAAGGGACCATAAGTAGTTAATAATAATGTAAGGGGCCCATGGTATTAGTTGATGGTATGAGGAAACCATGGTAATGATGCATGGTATTGTATGTATGAGGCCTATATAGAGGCTAGAGACTCCACATGGAGAGATATGAAAAGAAGTATTCTTGTATGAACAAGCATATGGCTTGTGGAGTATTCTCCTTCCTTAAGGAGTGAATGTATGGTGTTGCCCTACCTTAAGGGTTTGACATTAATAAAGAAGCTTTCTATTTTGATCTTGTTATTGGGTTATTTCTATTATCTTAATATTTTCGGTTAGATCTACACCAAGTGGTATCAGAGCACTTTCTTGGGCACAAAGTGGAGAATTTTTTTTTCATTTTTGCAGGATTTCAGGGGCGGCGAGTTTGCAGATCAGATCTGTACTTTTTGGTTCAAGATCTGAAAAATCTGATTACAGATCTGTATTCTTTGTGAAAAAATAGCCGATTTCAAAAAAAAAATCGGTAAAATCGGAGTCCGGATGAAGGAGATATCGCTGATTTAAAAATCAGTAGGGTTGCTGATAATTTTTCAGGGCAGCGAATTTGCGGCGGAGATCTAGACGTCCTGGTGCAAGATCTACAAAATCTAATTGTAGATCTGGAATCTTTGTGGGAAAATACCCAATTTCAAAAAAAAAATCAGTCGAATCGGAGTCCGGATGAGGGAGATATCGCTGATTTAAAATCAGCATTTTTTTCAGAAATTTTCGGTGACGGAGGGAGAGTAGCAGCGCAGATCTGAAAATTCCAGTGCTTGGATTAGGATTTCTATCACATGGGCAGATGCAGAATGATGGTTCCATTTCTAAAAACAGGTCATAATAAGGATTCTGAGCAATATTGACGAAACTGTGACAATTTCAAAATTTCGCCAATTTTTTTCGGTGATGGCGTACCTAGATCAGAGTTCGAAGGACTTGTATAAATTTGACGGTTCTCACACGTCAAAATGGCTAGCACAAATGGAGCAGTATTTCAGATTGAATCATATCCTAGATGATTGGACTAAGCTTAGGGAGGGGAACCAGTACTTGGACAAGGAACGATGGCAATGGGCGCATTGGCATCAACGTCGCAATGGACCTTTTGCGAGTTGGACCCAATTTGCCAAAGCTCTTATAGATCGCTTTGACTGTAAATCAAAACTTGTGGATAAGCACACACAGACAGACACACAGCCTAGCAAAGCTGTTATTTTTACAGGAAAGAAGGAAACCAAGGAACCAAAAGGGTTATTTTTAGCTGGTATCTCGATATTGCAGGTTCATGGATTGATTCAGAAGGAGAAAATCATTGTGTCTATCAATCCGAGTTGCAAACAAAATCTTATAAATGTCAACTTGGCAAAGAAATTGCAAGTCCTAGCAAAACAAATTGAACATACACAGGTTGATAATGAGGATGTTCAAGTGTATAAGGATTTGAAACTTTCTATGGATAAATATGTGTTTCATAGTGATTTTTTTGCCTCAGATATGGATAATATGGATGTTGTTTTGGGATATCCTTGGATAGAATCCGTGGGTACTATCAATATTAATTTGCAGAAGAAATTCCTGAAGCTATGGTATAAAAAGAAGAAAATTACATTACAGGATATTTCCATCCGTAAACAGGTAGAGCACATGGAGGCTGCAGTAGAAGATGTTCAAGGGACTGACATATCAGATGATGAGCCTTTGATGATCGATAATCAAACACAAACAGAGGCTGCAGAAGAAAATGTTACAGGTGATGATACATCAGAGGAAGGCTCAGTGGCTGAAGTTATATTGAAAAAGAAGACACCACAACAGGCCCTACAGCAAAGTGAAGTCAAGCAAAAGCCATCGTGGGTTAAAACTTCAACATATCATCACCCACATCACCCCGCAAGACAACCGTCAAGATGGCAACCAAAGAGTCACATGACGGATACAAAGGAGAGACGATCCACCTGCTACACCTCAACACAGAAGAGCTGCCACGGTCAACTTCCATCTCAAGCGAGCGAGGCACCAACGAGATCGAGGGTTCACCTTTCTCTTGGATGGCTAGATGCACGTGCTTGGTATCAGTGGACTACTCTTTTGAGTAGATCTTATTATTTGTGTTCTTCTCATGTTTCGGGGACGAAACATGCTAAGGGGGGTGGAATGTTATGTACCTGGGGGGTAATATGGGGTACCGAAGGAGGTACCCAAGGTAATAATGTAATAATGGGATGGGCCATAG
>APFE031193509.1:0-18412 GCA_000404065.3 Pinus taeda | reverse complement strand
AGAATACCTCATATTATTCATTGATGACTTCTCCAGGATGGTTTGGTTAGGACTTATGAAGCACAAGGATGAAGCATTCAAAAAATTCAAATCATTCAAGGCCTTGGTTGAAAATGAATCAGATTACAAAATTAAGTGTCTCAGGTTTGACAGAGGTGGAGAGTTTACCTCCAATGAATTTTTCGATTTCTGTGAAGAACATGGAATAAGAAGGGAATTCTCTACAGCTAGGACTCCTCAGCAAAATGGAGTGGTGGAAAGGATGAACAGAACAATCCAACAAATGGCCCATGCTATGCTAGATGAATCTGGAACTCCCACAACTTTCTGGGGTGAAGCTGCATATGCTGCAGTTGTTATTCTCAACAAAACAAATGTCCGAGTGAACAACACTCAAACTCCACACGAGATCTGGTATGGTAAAACTCCTTTGGTAAAGCACTTCAAAATTTTTGGGAGCAAATGCTATATTAAGAATATGGATGAACATCTTGGCAAAATTGAACCTAGAGCAGATGAAGGCATTCTCCTTGGATATTCTCCCTATAGCAAAGCATATAAATGCTATAATAAAAGACTTGGAAGAATTGTTGATAGCATTGACGTAGTGGTTGATGAAAAAGGATACATCCCCAGGCAAGTAAATCATGAAGATATCGAAGAAGATGAAGACTACTCTCCAAATTAGACAGATGATGAAGAAGAACCTCAAGAGGCACCAGAGGAACAGATAAGGATAGAAGAGAAGACTCCATCTAGGTATGTTCAGAAGAATCATCCTGAATCTCAGATTTTGGGACAGAAGGAAGCAGGTATTCAAACTAGAAGAATAATTGCAGAAGCCTCAAGCTACTTGGCATTGCTCTCCTCCACTGAGCCACAAAATGTAAAAGAGGCATGCAAAGATGAAAGCTGGGTCAAGGCAATGGATGAAGAACTTGAGCAGATTGAAAACAAAAACACTTAGGAGTTGGTTCCTAGACCAAAATATAAGAATGTCATAGGGACAAAATGGATCTTCAAGAACAAGTTGAATGAGAATGGGGAAGTCATTAGAAACAAAGCTAGACTTGTTTGTAAAGGATATACTCAACAAGAAGGGATATATTTTGAAGAAACTTTTGCTCCGGTCACTAGAATTGAGGCCATCCGAATGTTCCTTGCTCTCTCAAGCTTTCAGAATTTCAAAGTCTTTCAAATGGACGTGAAATCTGCCTTTCTGAATGGGGACTTAGAAGAAGAAGTGTATATTGAGCAACCAGATGGTTTCATCCTTGGGAATGATCCAAATCTTGTATGCAGACTGAAAATGGCTCTCTATGGTATTAAACAAGCTCCAAGGGCTTGGTACTACTGATTAGACAAATATCTTCATCAACAAGGTTTTTCAAAAGGATCAGCAGATAACAATCTTTATTTAAAAATTGAAAATGACAAATTGCTAATACTTGTTGTGTATGTAGATGACATTATCTTTGGCAGCAATGAAGAAGCTATGAGTCAAAATTTTGCCTTGGTGATGCAAAAATAATTCCAAATGTCTATGCTTGGAGAACTGACATACTTTCTTGGGTTGCAAATCCAACAAAATGAAGGCGGTATCTTCTTGTCTCAAACCAAGTATCTCAAACAGATTTTGAAGAAATATGGCATGGAAGATGCAAAACCAGTATGTACCCCCATGGTTACAGGATGCAGTCTCAGTGCAAATGATGTATCAACAGTTGTGCATCAACCAACCTATAGGTCTATGATTGGAAGTTTACTTTATTTAACAGGTACCCGACCAGACATCATGCATGCAGTGGGAATAGTTGGGAGATTTCAGGCAAATCCAAAGGAAACTCATCTTCAAGTAGTGAAGAGAATTTTCAAATATCTTCAAGGGACTCAAAACTATGGCTTATGGTATCCTAGAGATACAGATCTCACACTTCATGCTTATACAGATGTAGATTGGGACGGAAGCGTGGATGACAGGAAGAGCACAAGTGGTGGAGCATTCTTTATGGGTTCCAGATTAGTATCCTGGTTCAACAAGAAATAGAGTTCGATTGCCTTATCTACACCTGAAGCGGAATATGTGGCAGCTGCATCTTGTTGCACTCAACTCCTTTGGATGATGCAGACCTTGCAGGATTTTCAAATCACTTGTACACCACCTATCCCCATCTTGTGTGATAATACAAGTGCAATCAACATTTCAAAAAATCTTGTCATGCACTCAAAGACCAAGCACGTACCGATCAAGTATCACTTTCTTTGGGAACAAGTGTTGGAACAAAAGGTCAAATTGGAGTATGTTCCTTCTAAGGAACACGTTGCTGACATTTTCACCAAACCACTGCCCAGGGAAACTTTTGAATATCTCAGACAGAAGCTGGGAGTTGTTGATGTATCATCTTGCTGTTAAATCTTATCAGTTTCAGAGAAAAATGGGTGTACACGTGTTGGATAAGGTGTATCCACGTACATACGCCGGTTTGTACAGAGAAATTAGCGTATATGGAGGTTTGATGGATATAAGAAGGAGCAGGCTCTGGTTGAATATATTATGATGTGGGTCTAACAGAGACCATCCGGCACAGGTTCAGGGGGAGCAGATAATCTTCTAATAATGCATTGTTGGCATTATTTTAGAAGCTTTTGGTTCGAGTTCATGGCTATTGTTGATTTCAGGTGGAACAAAGGTAGAGGATGAACAGAAGGAAATCTTGGTTGCTGATCTGAATGATGATTCACAGTTGCTGCTGCTGCTATCAGTTGTTGATGACTATTTCATGTTTTAAATATTCGTCTCTATGTCATGTATCTCTCTTATATGGTGTCAAGGTCATGTAACGACCTATTTTGGTTTCCCCACTATGCCTGGGATGAAGATGTAATGTATTTGGTCATCATATGTAAATTTCTGATGTATTCCACTTGGTTGGATGGATGATTCCCACTTGGTTGGGTGATCGATGTATGTACTAAGTCTTTTGGTGATAGGAAGGTCTTGTATCGTTGCATAAGTCTTGGTTCTTCTTAAAAAACATTTTTTTGCAGATCTTGCCTACAGTCAGGGGAAGCATGGTCAGCACAGCAGGATAGAAATTTCAGCATGTACTTAGGGGGAGCACAACCCTTTGCCCTTGATGACAAAGGGGGAGAATGATCTTGGATCTTGGGGTTGCCATCAAGTCCAAAGGGGGAGATTGTTGGTATTATGGCACAGGTTTGGAGCTATGGCACAGGTGTTTTCCTTGATGGCAACTCTCTTTGGTATCAGATCTCAGTTCAAGCACTCAGAAAGTAGAAAAATACATATACGCAAGTTCATCTAGACAAAGGAGCGTATACACGCGGGTTATGCTTTACAAAAGCGCGTATATGTTGGGGATCATTCTTTTGGTCCATGGCAGTTAGATCTTGGAACTTGAACCTATGTTTTGGACCATGGCGTCTCGTTAGATGTGTTGATCCTTAGTTTTGGGTTCATGGTATTGAAATGTTATGGTTTTGGACCATGGTATTGGGGAAGGCCTAAGGCTATAAAAGAGGAAGGAGATCTTGTGACAAACATCCATCTGAACTATTATTGAAGATCTGATAATGTGCTAGAGCTGGTATATTGGGTGGTGATGCAGATCTGGATCTGAAGGAAGGAGGAACCTTAGCACAAAGGGAAGGATAAGGTATATTCATGGGTCATAATCTTTAAGCCTAAATGATAGCATCTTTGTATGATTTTGATCTATTAGATGTGGCGCTTGTTTGATCTATAAGTCTGAAATCTGGGTTAATTAGTGATTGAATATCTGGAAGAGTGTGTTGTCCTTTATAGATCTGTACGCAGGTTCAGTGAAGAAAAGGCGCGTATACACACAGTTTAGGTGAAGTGAAGGCGCGTATACGCATGTCGTTCCATACGCAGATGCGTATGCACGCAAGTTATAGACTGTTGAAATAGCATATATGCTTTAAGTTGTGATCTAGCTGTTTCTGCTTATTGTCTCTGTGCTCTGGGTTCTGTTGTATGGTTTCTGGTACTGTGTTTTGGGAACAGTTGGCAGAGAAGTATCTACTTGATTTCAGATCTAGTTGGTGAAAAGGAGTTTGGTTGATGAAGAATTTCTTAATGATTGTTTGATGTTCATGGATCCAGTCTGAAAATTGATGAAACATGGTCCCTGGAAGAAAGAGAAGGTTGTAGCCTTCTGTACGCCAGCACCTACGTACTAGTATCTTGGCTAGTGCAAGAAAAAAGGGGGTTGTAGCTCCCTTCCAGGAGAAGCTGGAAAACGAGAGAGAGTTGTAGCTCTCTGCAGGTTGCAGCCTGCGTACTAGTAAAAAGACTGCACCAGTATATTGTAAAAGAAGTTTCTAATTGAAAAGAAGATAGAGACGAATTGTAGCAGGTGGTTTTCACCCACATTGGGTTTCCACCTTATATCTTGTGTTCTTGTGTTTGACTGTTTCTCTGCTTTGTTTTACTGGTTATTTGACTCTACATCACAGATTAACAATCATCATCAGAAAGATTAAGTAAAGTAAAAGCTTGCTTTGTATACGCGGGTTTCCTTCTGCATAATCGCGTATATACGCAGGTTAATTAATCTGAAGTAGCGTATATAAGTTGTTTTGAAAAAGGAATAATTACCTTGATAATACTGATTCACCCCCCCTCTCAGTATTATTTCCAACAATTTCTTCTCTTATCTCAGCCATTTCCTTATCAAGCTCTGCTTGACTCATCCTTTTCCTACAGATTTTTTGAGCACCCTTCTCCTTCATCTTGTAGCTTTCTTCTAAACCTTCCATATGACTTTCCATGGCCATCTTCTCTTCTATGTGAGCTCTACACCTGCAACCAATCAAATTCCTTCTAAGTTGATCTTCTCACCAAGCTTCTCCTCTGCCTGGTCTCCAAGTCCTGTTTCCTTAGAACTTGCACTAAGCAATCTTGCTCTCTCTCTGGTTGCTACAATCACTACTCTTAAGGACTACTCTGTCCCTATCTATTCCAAGCCTCAGCTGGAATGAGGTTTTGCTACAGTCTCTAAGAACTTCCCAAAGTTCTTCCTACAGTCTTACTGCTATAGTCCTATGATAAACATTGTTATTCATTCAACTGCTGCTACTATCAGACCTTTGTAATATTAACTTTGTAAGCAAGGCAAACTTGCTCTGATACCAAATGATGTAACCATATGGTTGCCATAATCAAAATACCTTATCGGGACTATTAACCCTCATAAAACTGTTATTACTTTGGCTATACTCAGGCTTAACCCACAATTCCATATTATCGACGCTTTTTCTATTATAAACTTTTTATAATAGAGCTACTCCACAACATAGGAAATCTTACCTTTTCCGTGCTTTCAGCCTTTACACAGTTCTTGAGGCATACCTTTATCGCAATTGCAATATCCTTTTGCACTAACATGCCTCCCTTCAACACAGCTGAAAGCTTACGTTCAGGATTCAAATATTATACACTTGCTTCTATAAAATTGTCGGGTCCTCTCCACCTCCAGTCTTTTGCTGCACTTCACCGATCTCTGATACTTCCAATCTCCGCTTTATTGGTTATTGACGTATCACAATATCGCTATTGCCGATGTGTTGCCCACCATCACTTGCCACCTTCAATTTGTGATTGACGATTAAATCATGACCATTGATCTGGTTCTTGATCCGATGATTGATGATTCAACCAATCAACACAACTTGCATGACAATCCTCCACCGTTGATCTAACACACTTGATCCGCTGGCTGTTAGAAATTTTGGGTGGACAAACAGCATGGGGATTACCCGCCCGAAGAGTGGCTTCCTCTCTTCTCCCGAGTGCTATGTGTCACTCAGTTAGTGGATTTGGGTGCTCACCCCGAATTACCACTTACCACTTCTACCTCACCTGAAATACCACTTTTGTGTATAAATCCACCTTTCTTCATCAAAGTCCACCGATGCTATGTTAATCACTCTGTTCTCCACTTTCGATCTGGTCTGTTGATCTTCTAGATCCAATGACCATTGTGCATTAATTAGTCTATTCCTCTTTGACTTCATTCCATTCATTGTTTGATAGATTCTGTGTTAAAACACGTTCCCCTGCCATACTCAGTTAAACACGCACTCTCCATATACATAACAATCAATCATTTACTCAATGGATCGCCATCGATCCTACAGTGATCGATGGTTGATCAAAATGCCTATAGATGGAATTTTAGCCATCTACAAAAATAAATATAACAGAACTCGAAAATGCACAATACACACTTCCTCTGTCTCACTCTCCTCTCTGTAAATAAATATATAAACACATAATTACATATTTGAGGCTCTCCATCCTTCTCTGGCCTAATTCTTCTAATTAGAGCCTCTAGTTCCTCTAATCTACACGTAGGCTTACAATTACATCGTGAATCCTCTTGAATCCTCTCACTCTGTACTTTTTGAAAAGAAAGGAAATACAATATATCTAAGCTAACCATCTCCTCCGCAATTGAAGGGATAGACTATACATTTAGAAATCAAATCCTATCATAATCTTAACAAACTAAACTACTTGGCTTGATCTCCATGCAGGGAGGATCAACTTGCCACCTATTCTCTCTTTTCTCTAATATTTGACAACAATATAACCACTTACATACTTTGAAAATTATAGAAATTAAGTAACCAATTCTTCTTCCAAACTCTCATTAGCCACAACATGTGACCACACCAACACATTACTAGCTAGGAATAGATGCTCCTACATTAGAATATATTGTTTTGTTTATGATAACTATGAGGAGTGCGTTTTTAGGAGGTGACATACATACATCAAAGAGAAGTGATAGAAAGGACATGCAATCATTGTAGCAGCATAACTATGATAAGGAGAAAGATATAGAAGCCAAAGAATTTGAACAAGGATTGTGACAAGACTCGATAACTGCAAGTGATACTATGAGATGAGGACAACAAATTTCTTGAGAGGAGTGAGCAGTCAATGAAGATGCAAAATCCAGACAACTTAAGAAGCTAAGGATCATATGTGCGCTTTAGAAGAGGAAAGGTTCTACTACAGGGAACCATGAGGAGGACAACTTCCAACAAGAAGAGGTTGGGTATAAGTTGCAAGGCAGTTCCACAATTAGTGTGGGTATAATTACCAGAGGAAGTTCCAGAGAAGGAACCAGGAATACCAAAATACTGAGTTTAGGAGGGAGCTTGGTGAGGTATTGGTAGAAAGCAACAAAGTTGCTAAAAGTAAGGAAGAGATAGGCTTCTTGCAACTCACATGTGGACAAGGAGAGTTCACAAAAGGAATAGGTGAAAATGGCTACCGATAGTCATATATAGGTTTCAAGAGGAAGTCACAAATAAATAAGAAAGAATGCCAAAGCAACAGGTATAAAGAACACAATGAGTGAAGAAGAGAGAAAGAGAGGACTAGCTGAGTTGAGAACAAACCTTAATAAGTTAAAACAACCACTTGTAGAGTGGAGATGTATGGCTAGAGAATGAGGAAGAAGGAGGTAAGATGGCCTTCTTTACAGAGGAAACTAAAAGAAAAAGAGTATAACACGATGAAAAAGGAACTTAGAGAAATTGAATTGGAAAGATATGTGTTCTTTGGTATGGAAGAGGCCAAAAAAATTGCAGAAAATTTTATAGACAGTCTGCAAAAATAAGAAGAGGCAATTGTGGCCTTGGGAAAAGAAGAGATTTGTGTTTTTGAATCTAAAATTTTATATGTGTTTGTAGGTTTGACAGATAGTGATCAATACTTGACATATATATTTATATTGGTGAATGAATAAATGAAACTTATTGAAGAGATGGATGAGATGGAAAAGCTTTGTGAGCATGTTCTTAATAACTTTGGACACAAGGAAGTTGTTATGCAAGAGGAAATTAAGGGAATATCATACTTAATTTTTTACTTAAAGGAGGATGAAACAACATTATTTTAGGAATATGGTGCAGATGTGAAAGATGGAACAAATTTGAAGGAGGAAGAAATAATTGAAGAAAATGAATTATTCTAAGAAGATATGCTCAAGAAGATTTCAGTTGGAAGTTTCATGTAGAGGAAAAAAACACAAATGAAGTTGAGGAGGAACGGATGACAAAGAATATAAGCATGAAGGACATAGAAACAGTTCAAAGTGATTTTTATTTGTTTGAAGAATTAGATTTCTTGGATAAGAGGATAGAAAGCTAGAAAATGTAGATTCAGACTGTAAAAGTAGAACTAGAGTTAGAGGAAACTATACTTAACAATAGTGAAGATTAAGCTGTAAGATGTGGAAAACAGACTAATAAGGAAGGAAGTGAGTCAGAGATAAAGAAGAGTTCTATAAATCTTGAGAAAGAAGAGGATATGTAGTAGTCTAGGACAATGGCAATAGAGGAACTCAATTGAAAGCTTAAATTGATGAAGTGAAGAAGAAATGTGGATGTTGGTGATGAGGACATCTAGAAGAAGGTACAACAAAAAGAGGACGAAAACCAACAGAGAGGTGCAGTTTAATGAACAAGTGTGAATTAGAAAAGCTAGTGGACAAATACAACACAAAATATGGAAATCATGAGAACAAGGGATAAAAGCATTACAACAACACAACAGGGAGAAAGGTCAGCTACAAACTAAGGTTTGGGATCTAGAAGGACTTCATCAACATACACATGGTTAGGAGACCATGAATAATTTGAAATTTGGGAGTATGATGCAGAAGAATCTTACCCCAAGTCAAAATTTATTTTTACTAGGCTAGGGGGTCTTTCAGTTACCAGGGGAGTTGGTTCCCTAAGTGTGGGAGTGTGACATTATTTTTAATGTATTTCCTAAGTTCTAGATAAATTATATATAAATGATTATAGTGAGGAATTGTAATTAGGTCTACTCTTAAAGAGAGATATATAGATAATATTGAGAGAGTTAGAGAGATTATAGTTTAGTTAGATATCTTAGAGGATAAAGTGGATCTAGAGTCCTAGAATAGGGATTTGTTGAAGGAATTGTGGATCTAAACCAAAAGTTGTTTAGTATTCTATTTTGTAATTAGATAGAGATGAAAGTGGAGTATAAGAAAGGAGATTCGAGAGGGATTTCAAGGCCAGGAAGGCCAAAGGATGAAAGAGGGCTTATTATAAATCAGGCTAAGAGGGCATATGTAAATATGTTGGTTTATTGAATAAAGTAGCACTCTGTTGAGTACTTCAAGTGTTTGGAATTATTCTCTATTTCTGTCTTGAAATATATCTATATATTATATATATATATATATTATATTATATATATTATAATATTTATATATATATATTATATATATATATATATATATATTATATATATATATTATATATATATTATATATATATATATATATATATATTATAATATTATATTATAATATATATAATATATATTATATATATATATATATATATATTGGGGTGAACCAACTGCGACTACAAGTTCAAATTTGTCAAAGCTCATGAGGGATTCACTAGCTTACAGGAAGGAAGAATGCAACAAAAGCATATTCACGAGTCATTAATTAAGAAGTGAGAGAATTTAGGGTCCAAATAGAGAAAAAGGAGCCAATAGAAGTGAGAGGAGCATTGGGGAAAAGTGTACCTCAAAGAGTGACATAGAGAGAAGTTGAATAGATGCACAAAGGAACCCTATGGAAGGAAGAACGAGAATTAGATTGATTTTTTGAATTACTGCTCAGGAGAGATAATGCATGCGAGATTGGAGTGGTGTAGTAGAAGTGAATTAAACATTGGTAGAGCTTAGAGGATAGATAACAGATAAGAAGTGCAAGAGATTGGGAAAAGATTAAAGGCAGATTACATAGAGAAAGGCTGAGAAGACAACATTAAGCCAAGTTTTGACTTCTTTACAAAAGTTCATCAATTCACTGATTCAGGGTCAAATCTTGATAGAAACCCATAAAAGAAGTTATAGCTCGGAAGACACAATAGCCTGGAACCCTGTAATTCATTTAAATTAGTGTTGAGTCTTGGATATCTTTCTTCTATAATATATATATTATATATATAATATATATATCTATTATATATATATATATATATATATATATATATTATATATATATATATATATATAATATATATGGATGAACCAACTATGACTGTAGGTTTGAATTGGGCAAAGATTAGCAGGGATTCACTACCTTATAGGAATGAAGGATGCAACAGAAGCATAATTATGAGTTGTTAATTAAGAAGTGAAAGGATTTAGAGTCCAAACATAGAAAAATGAGTTAAAAGAAGTGAGAGGAGCGTTAAGGAAATGTGTACCTCAGAGAGTGAGATAGAGAGACGTTGAATAGAGGCACAAAGGAACCCTGTGGAAGGAAGAATGAGAATTAGATTGATGTTTTGAATTACAACTTAGGAGAGATAGTGCATGCTAGATTATAGTGGTGTAGAGGAAGTGAATTAAAGATTGGTAGAGCCCAGAGGGCAGATAACAAATAAGAAGTTCGAGAGACTAGGAGAGGATTGAAGGCACATTACCTAAACAAAGGCTGAGAAGAAAACACTTAGCCAAGTTTTAAATTTTTTAGAAAAGTTCGTCAATTGATTGATCTGAGGTCAAATCTTGATAGAAACCCGTAAAAACATTATAGCTCGGAAGACACGAAAGCCTATAACCCTGTAATTCATTTAAAATTATGTTGAGCTTTGGGACCTGTCATATGACAACACTGGGTACGTCAATAGACAAAGTCAGGACACATTATAGTTCCGGGATTGAACCTCAAAATTTCGTAATGTTTTATAAATTAGAATTTCTAAAATTCCTTGGCACCAAGGATTGTTAGTTGACAAACCATCAAGTGATGGGAATTTTCCCATTACCTGGGATTGTCAAGTCAGAAGGTTAAAGGTTTTTAAATCTCGGAAGGTCAAAATTCCGAGAAGGTCAGAAACCCGGAACCCTGTAACTATTTTTTATTGAATTTCAAAAAGGTGTCGAGAAACTTGGCATGACCCACAAGAAGAAAACGTGGAACTGTAAGTTTTTTAGTTATAAGGTAAAAGGGACTCGAGGAGGATTTTATAAAGGAAGGGATAATAAGGAGTGACTCTATTGTAATCTGGGCCATAGTTAGGAGGTTGGAATTCCTGTAAGATTTCATGAAGGAGTTGTTTTTGTCTCCCACTCGAAGGCACGAGCTTCGTGATTCTAATCGCCATAGTTCTTCCTCTTATCTATTCATTGAAAATATTTTCTTTGTTAGCTCTCTTTAGTTTTCAATATGCCAAGGCTCAATCTCTCCTTTCGTTTTTTTCTAGGGGCTAATAATTTTCCTTGAGCCAATTCCTCAATGCATGCTTTAAAAATTTCAATTTTTATTCCCACACATATGTAGGCAATCCCACCACTAGGGTTCCCCATGCTTGTTTGATTAATCCCACAATGCCTTCTTCCTTTAGCCAATCAAGATTATATCTAAATGGGATTGGACCCAAGTCATCCAAACAATCCATTGTCAAAGAGATTGGGGGATGTTATAATCCTCCTCGTGCCAAGATCAAAGAGATACACTCCAATCCATTCATCATCCAATTTCTATGAATTAGAATCCTATCCAAACGAGTTTCTATATGACTGCCTCTACTTCTGCGATTCATCCAAGTGAATTTTCCAACTTTGGGGGGAATATCCACTACATCCCACTCACTTATCAAATTTTCCATATACTCTTTGAAAGGATTCCAAACACAACATCCTCCTTGCTTATCTATGGGTCTCAATATTTTATCAAAGTCTCAATATTCTGATATATCTCCATATTGCACAAGAGAATATGTTGGGTGTGGAGCCTGATTATCTTCTTTATTTAGAGGTATCACCGCATTGGACCCTACTTCATAATGTGGTGGCAACACCACCCATATGTTTGTGCTACAATGGGGGTCCCGGGGGGGTGGCAACTACGATCTTTGGGAGCCCCCCCTTGGCAGGGGATTAGGGGTAGCACCCCCGAAGCTAAAAATAGGTGTAAAATTGCCTTGTAAAATATTGTAATTTCGTAGTCAATTTGGGTTGTTCATTAGGCAGAGATCTGACGGTAGAAGTTATGTTTAATTTATGATTTTTTTCCCTAGAAGGCAACCCCTTGCTATATATGAGGGAATTGTATTGCTTCTATGTACATCTGTATTCTGAATGAGAAAGAGAGAGGATATTGTGTGAGAGTGAAGAGGGAATTACAACGGATCTGCTGTAGGTTGTATCTCTTTAGTTTGCCGGATAATATAAAAGGAAGGACTGGCTATTTGTCTGTGGATGTAGCCAAAATTGGGTGAACCACATATATCTGTGTCTCTCTTGTTTTATGTTTTTTATGTGAACTTTATATTTCTTCAATATATTTTATGTGTTCTATTTCTTTGTAATATATAATTTTCTAACAACTGGTATCAGAGCCGAAGGTCTATTTGGTTGATAAACTCATAGGAGAGAAGGGTTCCTGGTTCAAGTGGGAGCAATGGTGGAAGATGGTAGGTTTAGGGTCAAAAAAATTAATGGCCAAAACTACCAGCTATGGAAGATGCAGATGAAAGATTATTTGTACCAAAAGGATCTATGCCAACCATTGAGCGTAAATACAAAGAAGCTGACGAGTATGATAGACACAGAATGGGATATTCTCGATAGAAAGGAACTTGGAACAATATGGCTATGCCTAGTAGCGTTCGTAGCCTTTAATATTTCAAAGGAAATTACAACAGAGGGTTTAATGTCAGCATTGGCCAAACTATATGAAAAACCCTCGGCCTCAATTAAGTTATTTCTTATGAAGCATTTATTTAATATGAAGATGTCAGGAGGTGGATCTATTACTGATCATTTAAATGAATTTAATACAGTTACCAATTAGTTAAGTTTTGTAAGGGTAACTTTTGATGATGATGTTAGGGATTTGTTATTTCTGTGCTCATTTCCATAAAGTTGGAATCATTTAGTTATGGGCATTAGTAACTCTATCTCTGGATCTAGTACTTTAAAGTTTGATGATGTTGTCGGTGCAAATACTTAGCAATGAAATGCGATGGAAAAGCTCCGGTGAGACATCAGGTAATGCTTTGACTGCAGAGACTATGGGAAGAAAAATGGAAAGAGGAAAGAGCCTAGGATATCGCAATAATTCAAGGAAAGATAGATCCATGTCTAGATTAGGGATAGTGTGCTAGAAATGTAGGAAGAAAGGACACCTAAAGAAAGACTGGAAGTCTCAGAAGGGAAAAGAAGGAGAATCGTAGCAAGAAAACAATCATGAAGCTAATGTGACAGGTGATGTGTTGCAAGATGCTTTGATTCTTTCATTAGAAAATATTATTGATGCCTGGGTGGTAGATTTAGGGGTCTCATTCCATGCCACACTTGATAGGAAACAATTTCATGATTTTGTTCAAGGGTATTTTGGACAAGTCCGATTGGGTGATGATAAACCCTATAAAATCATTGGAATGGGTACAATTTTCATAAAATGATGGAATGGAAATAAATGGCTATTGAAGGAGGTAAAGCATCTTCTAGATATGAAGAAAAATATAATTTCAATAGGGCAGTTGGGAGGTGAAGGCCATGTGACTAATTTTATAGATAAAACCTGGAAGGTCACTAAAGGATCCCTGGTAATAGAAAAAGGAGAAAGGTTGGTACATTGCATTTATGCAATGGTATTTCTTTTTATGTTAATGCTTTAACCTCTACAGGACAAGATACGACATTGTGGCATCATAGGCTTGGGCACACGAGTGAGAAGGGGATGCAGATTTTTCACTCAAGAAATTTGTTGCCAGGTTTGAAGCACGTTGATTTAAAAATCTGTGAGAATTTTGTTTATGGAAAACATAAGAGAGTCAGATTCCTTAGAGTTGAGAAAGAAAAGAAGAGTGAAAAAGTAGAGCTTGTGCATACAGATGTATGGGGACATGCTCAGGTATCATCTCTTGGTGGCTCTCATTATTATGTTACTTTTATTGATGATGCAACCAGAAAAACCTAGATTTATTGTATTCGAAATAAATCTGATGTATTTGATACTTTCAAGAAATGGAAAGCTTTGGTTAAAAATGAGACGGGAAAAATGTTGAAGTGTCTCAGATCAGACAATGGAGGTGAATATTGCAGCAAAGAGTTCAATAGGTATTGTTCAGAGAATGGAATTCATAGAGAAAAGACAGTCCTAGGAACACCACAACAAAATGGTGTGTCAGAAAGGATGAATAGGATAATCATGGAGCGTGCAAGGTGCATGAGATTACATGCATGATTGCCTTTACAATTTTGGGTAGATGTTGTAGATACTGATGGTTATCTAATAAACAGAGGGCCTTCAAGTTTCTTGAATGGTGGTATTCCAGAGGAGGCATGGATAGGTAAAAAGGTAAACTACTCATTTTTAAAGACTTTTGGTTGTGAAGCCTTTTTCCACATTAAAAAAGAAAATAGAACAAATCTTGAGGAAAAATCAAAGAAATGTACCTTTATTGGATATGGTTTTAATTATTTTGGTTATCGCTTTTATGATTATGAAAAACAAAAAATCATTAGGAGTAGAAATGTCATATTCAGTGAAAATGTTTTGTATAAGGATTAGATGTAGGAAACGAAATAGGGAAAAGAAAATAGAGAATACACAGTGCTTGATGAGATCACAGAAAAACTGAAGGTGCCTAAAAATCATAATGATCAACATCCATAACAACAACAACAACCACAAACACCTAAAAGTGGTGTCAGAAGTTCTACCAGGATAAGTAGACCCCCTGAATGATACTCTCCTTCATTATATTATGTATTGTTGACTGATTCTGGTGAAATAGAATGTTATGAAGAAGCAGTATAGGTAGAAACTAGGAAGAAGTGGGAGCAAGCCATGAAAGAAGAGATGGACTCCTTAGCACATAACTAGACTTGGGACTTAGTCAGGTTGCCTGCAGGTAAAAAAGAATTGTAGAATAAATGGGTTTACAAGTTGAAGGAAGATGGAGGTAGAAAAATGTATAAAGTTAGAACTGTGGTGAAGGGGTTTGCACAGAAAAAAGGTATAGAATTTGATGAGATATTTTCCCCTATTGTTAAAATGATTTCAAACAGAACTATTTTAAGTCTAGTAGCAGCTAAAGATTTGCATCTTGCGCAGTTATATGTAAAGACAACCTTTCTCCATGGGTATTTGGAGGAATAGATATATATATGAAAAAACAAAAGGATATGAGGTAAAAGGGAACGAGAAACTAGTGTGCAGGTTGAAGAAGAACTTGGATGGCTTAAAACAGGTTCCGAGGCAGTGGTATCTAAAATTTGACAGGTTTATGTCTGAACAAGGTTATACTAGATGTCACTCTAATCATTATGTTTATCTTAAAAGAGAAAATGATGACAACTATATTATATTGTTATTGTATGTAGATTCCATACTTGTTGTAGGTTCTAACATGCAGGAAATAAATGTGCTCAAACGAAAATTGGCGAACTCATTTGCAATGAAGGATTTGGGTGCTGCAAAACAAATCCTTGGTATGAGAATAGCTAGAGACAGGAAGAATCGAAAATTAACATTGTCTTAGAGTGATTACATAGAAAAGGTGTTGAAAGGATTTAATATGCAAAATGAAAAACTAGTTAGTATACCTTTGGCTAGCCATTTCAAACTAAGTAAGGAAATGTGTCCCAAGACTCAGGAATATATGGATTATATGTCTAAAGTTCCATATGCATTAGCAGTTGGAAGATTAATGTATGCAATGGTCTGCACAAGTCCTGATATTTCACATGCAGTCGGAGTTGTAAGCAGGTACATGAACAATCTAGGAAAAGAACATTGGATGGTAGTGACATGGATTCTCAGGTATTTGAGAGGTACCACAAATCAAGAATTACGCTTTGGTGGTTTAAACATTGCTCTACAGGGATATGTTGATGTAGATATGGCAGGTGATAGAGATAATAGGAGGAGCACCACATGGTATGTGTTTACTCTAGGTGGAACAACTGTTAGTTGGGTCTCAAAATTGCAAAGTGTTGCTGCACTCTCAACAACGGAAGTAGAGTATGTTGCTGCTATAGAGGCTAGTAAAGAAATGATTTGGTTACAAAGGTTTTTGGATGAATTGGGTAAGAAGTAGGAGTTGGGTAGGTTATACAGTGATAGCTAGAGTGCCATACATCTTGCAAAGAACTCTGCATTTCATTCCAAGACTAAACATATACATCTCGAGTACCATTTCATACGGTCAACATTGTAAGATGGATAGTTGAAGCTAGAAAAGATACACATTAGAAATAATCCTACATATATGTTAACAAAATTTGTAACCAGGGAGAAACTGAGATTCTGCTCAGTTTCAATTGGTCTTCAAGTATAATGATGAAGATGAGAAACAACCAGGTCCAAAGTGGAGTCATTTTCCAGCAAATGAAGCAGCAGTGGAGTTGCTATAGTTAATCTCCAAGTGGGAGATTGTTGGGTGTGGAGCCTGATTATCTTCTTTATTCATAGGTATCACCACATTGGACCCAAGTTCATAATGTGGCAGAAACACCACCTGTAATATTTGCACTTCAAGGGGGGTCCCAAGGGGGGCAGCTGCTAAAAATAGATGTAAAATTACCTTGTAAAATGTTATAATTTCGTAGTCAATCTGGGTCGTTCATTAGGCAGAGATATGAGAGTAGAAATTATGTTTAATTTAGGGTTTTTCGCCCTAGAAGGAAACCCCTTGCTATATATGAGGGAATTTTATTGCCTCTATGTACATCTATATTCTGAGTGAGAAAGAGAGAGGAGATTGTGTGAGAGTGAAGAGGGAATTACAACGGATCTGCTCTAGGTTGTATCTCTTCAGTTTCCTGGATAATATAAAAGGAAGCACTGGCTATTTCTCCATGGACGTAGCCGAAATTGGGTGAACCACGTATATATGTGTCTCTTTTGTTTTATGTGTTTTCTGTGTTTATATTTCTGCAATATCTTTTATGTGTTCTGTTTCTCTATAATATATAATTTTCTAAAAGAATATACATTAATAACAAGGATTCACTCACCCGAGTCCCTTTATTGTAAAAGCGTTTTTGTCCAACAATGGGATTTCATACTATCAATTAGTTTGAAATAAAATTTAGACCAATACATATCTAAACCTCCTGATTCTCCTCTCGAACTTTGTGCTATTCCATTATTGTCTCTCCAAAAGGAATTTGTTGCTTTATTAACTTTTTTTATTCCAACTTGGTTTCCTATAGAAGGAGTATCCACAACTTTTCCTACTTCACCAAATCCTTATCCATCAGAGATTTTATGGGGCTTCCCAAACCCCTTATATTCCAAGACAATAATTTCATCATTTCTTAGGAGAATTTTGGTGGGAACCTCCTCCTCATTTTATTATTTCCACTCATTTAAAAGCTTTTGGTTTTAGTTTTTCGGTGATTATGAGTTGGTTACCTAATTTCTTGTTTTCTACCTCTTTTTCCTAGATAGTTTTCTTGAATGGCCTTCCTTGCTTTTTCTTGTTTCTTTT
The DNA here is from genome assembly GCA_000404065.3 of Pinus taeda. Taxonomy (NCBI): domain Eukaryota; kingdom Viridiplantae; phylum Streptophyta; class Pinopsida; order Pinales; family Pinaceae; genus Pinus; species Pinus taeda. Next base: position 850 of record APFE031193509.1, on the reverse strand, counting down.
CATTTCATGGTTGTTACCGGGAACAGTGTCCACTCAGATGCTGCTATTCCCACTAAGACTGGTAACTATCTTAGAAACAAACAAGTAAAGTCTACTTTCATTTTCCTTTATGAAAATAGATAAGAGTGGAACCAAGGACCAACCTTAAGTCTTGCGCTTGATTTCCTTGTTTGATTCCTCTCTTTCCTGATAGAGCTTCGCCGCTTCTTCTTCGTCTGCCCAGCTTCAAAGAGCACCTGTGGAATCACAACAACATACTACTATCGAAGAACATAGATCTATATTCATAAATAACATAGGACCAGATGTGTGTTAACCATATAAATGCATATATAAGGAAACATACAAGAATATGGAGGAAAACTTGAATAGCTTTATTAAGATGAAATGTAGCAAGAGGATTACAACTATATGTTCTGACCCAACATCATCCTCTAGGTAGAAAGCCCTTCTTCACCTCAAGTAAAGCTTAGATCACCCAACACTATGAATATATACTAGAAAACCAACAACACTTCTCTACAAGATACAAGATTTCAGCCTCTGGATCTCTGTGGTGAAGGATCCATATATAGATGATTGCAGGGAGGTGAGTCATCTTCTGGGGTCTTGATTAGTGTCCTCTCTCTGATAGTTCCTGCTTCCACTTGGAGAATGGTGATCTCTTACTCATCCCTGGTCGAAAACAGAGAGGCAAGTGTCAGAGGGGAAGATTCTGGAAGATTCCACGATCTTCCACCTCACATTTTGTCCCTGCCATTTGTCCATTCCTGACCATCACACCCTACAGAGGAGCCATTCAGTATGCATCGCACCTTGTACACTGGGAAGGTGATATGCATTGCACCCT
>APFE031193492.1:131389-144829 GCA_000404065.3 Pinus taeda | reverse complement strand
GCAAAACCTTAACTTTAGGACAGTTAAATATGTCATGATGTTCAGTACAGAAAGCACAAACTTGAATGCTATCTAGTGGACAGTCCTTTAATGCATGTTTCTTTCGGCACTTGGGGCAGAAAATAGCCATTACCTGATCTTCAGCTTCTTGTTTCTTTTTGGCTTTTAAAGTGTCAATTTGGTTCCCTATTGTGCTTAATAAATCTGTCTTGAATTCTTCTAACAGGTTGCCTATCTCAGCGCTTGTGACACTTGTTGAATTGGACTTAGTGGCCTTGGATGACAAGGTTCTTTTTCCCATTTTAGCTTTACTCCTTGAATAATTTTCGCATAGATCAACGATTTCTTCAAAGGGTAAAACAAAAATGTCACCTTTACCCATTAAATTGAGGTCATCCATGTATTCTTCTCGGATACCTTTCAAGAATATTGTGCGGGTCAGTTCAAGAGGCATAGTTCGGTGTTTAGGTTTTTGTAAGTTGTAGATAAACTGTTCCAAGTATTCCTCTAATTCATCCTCTTGTTGGCTCATTCTAAAGATGTCATCTTTAGAGTCTTTGGATCTGCAATAGGGTTGATATTTCCTTGGAAATACTTTTCTCATACCATCCCAATCAGTGATAGTATGCTCACCAAGCCCCATGAACCATCTCAAGGCTGATGCTTTTAGTGTGGCTGGAAAAAGTCTGAGCCTATGGGCATCATCAGTATAGCCATATGTCCGACATACAATGTCAAATTCAAACAAGAATGAGTCCGGATCTTCTGAAGCCATACCATAGAAATTAGGTAGCACTGATGGTGGTATATTTTTCATTTTGATCTCATCATCTTCCTGTGGTTCTTGTATGGGAAAAGGAAAAGTGGACTCTTACTCATCTCTCTGTCTTTGATGTGGTGCTGACCCATCTCCTTCCTCAACCATCTTAGTAGATTTCTCTGTATCAGAGTCACTTCCTTCAAAGAGGCGATTAAGGTAAGAGTGTTCAGTCTCTGGAGAGTGTTCAATCTCTGGAGTGTATTGAATCACTGCGCTACTTTCTCCTTGTGTGGCAAACCTAGGAAAGTCCCTCTTCTGAGATTTATGTATGAATAAAGTTTGCCTTTCAACGAGAGTAAGTCTCTGCCCTGATTTTTGTTTATCCTCTAATGCTTGAATGAAATTTTCCTTAGCTGGTGTTGAATTCTTTACAGAGTCTGCTCCTGATGATGATGGGTTATTTTTTGAATGGTGGGGGGTTCTTATGAATCTACCCTGATTGTCTCTAAACCTAGGCATAAATGAACATGACTTTTGACTAAATTTTTGTTGATTTTTGTTTATTAAATTTTTTTTTTTAATCCTTTAAGTACGTCTCCCCGGCAACGGCACCAAAATGTAGTGTACTATCTAGGGTGTTAGATTGGGCTAAATTTATTATCAACCAGGGTGTGTATACTTAGAGGCGTGTGCCTAAAATATATAGACATAAAGGATCTACTCTAGACCTATGATTCCTAGGTACAGTGCTGAGACTAGATCTAATGTTAAACTATCAATCAAAGCTTTAACTAAGCATCAAACCATATGTCATTAACAACTAAAATGCAATCCATAACATGTTGTGTATCACTATATTTAAAGGCTTCAGTCCCCTTACAGAGACACCAAACATGAAACCCCTGTTTAATGGCACTCAACAGTCATGAATATTTATTGTAAGCATGCAAAGTAAAAATCATAACATCATCCATATCAATGCTTTACAAAGCAACCCTGGATCGAATCCTTTATAGGATATGATTCACAATCCAGATGAGGGTATGTTCAAGCACATACACAGACATCTAACAGCGCATTCATAAACACAAACATAAGCATCAATCAAATCCCTGAGCATATAAATCGATATCAAATACCATTCAAACGTTTGACTGTAAAATGTAATTAAAATCACAATGTAAATACAATGTAAACGTAATTAAAATATCGGTATAACATGCATGCAGGGCCCGTCCGCGTTCTTGGCACACCGAGATAGTTACTCCACGATCACAGTATTAAACAACGCACAGAGATTGTAATGCAATCTTATATTAAATCAAAAGCTCTGTTCTGAGGCGACAAGGAATGTATATAAAACGTAAAAGTCTGAAGTATCAAAAGGTAAGCTAACATATAACCAGGTTCGGCCTTTTTAATTACATACATTCACATCCTTTGAAAAATGGATGTTTATCCATGGGCAGCTGTTGCTGCTTTTGTAAAAATGCAAAGATGTTCCTATCCTAACTTACGCATATAAAAACTAGGAAACAACTAAAAATCGAATTGACTGTAACTGAGTGTTGTTGCTACCTTTGTGCCAACATGCCATAGTTGACCAGGCGTTGACCGCGCATATAGGAGGGATGTTTCCGCTGCGGGATAGGTGCTTGTCCATGCTTAGACATTCCTCTTTTCGCCCATACCTTTCGCTCTGGCCTGGCTGTCATGCCACATGTCAAACGATAAGCCATTTACAGGTTGTTGAGACTTCCTGTAGTTATTTAGGCCAAAAATCCTAATTTATTAACACAAAACCCCTAAATCAATTTAAATTCAATTCAACAACTATAAAACTATTAATTAATTAATTTCCAAGGCATTTGAAGAATAAATGATGAGAAGAGGTAGGAAATGGTCATGTTTTGGCAGGGAAAAAGGGGTCATAAAATGGTACCAACAGAGAGATTGATTAAGAGCGTGAAAAGGGCATGGAAAACATGAATCCTTTTCAACAGAAGAATGAACATTGAACATGAAATTTTCCCACAGGCAGAGCAATACAATTGAATTCTACCTTAGCTAACTTAGAAAATTTCACTGGAAATGAATATGAAATGAACTATGAAACATAACAAGATACATATGAAACCTAAGAGACACATTTGCTACACTCACAACCACATGAATCTCATGAAACAGAGCCACTTCCTTTCATTAATCCTCTGTAAAAAATATACAATGTAGAAACAAAGTTTCTTTCCCACGGTCTCCCAGAAGTTACAATCCAACCAACCCTTTGAAAATAGTTTGCATACAATATATAGAATGTGCCATGAAGAGATAGAACACCCAAGGGTTGGGGAGTTACTCGAATCATTACAAAATGAAGGTGGAGAGCCAAACATCAGCTACAGGTGTAGCGCCATAAACATGACAAATGGCTTGGGTGACCCTTTGCCTTCCTTTGCCACTTGGATAGATGCCCATCTGGAGTGAAAATACTTCAAATGTCACCTTTGGTGCTGAAAAAGTGAAGTGTAGATGAGCGGGCCCACTTTGGAGAAGTCGCGAATTGAAATTTCGGGAAACAGAGGCAATTTGGGACTTTTTTCCTGTATGCGTCGCGCCCTTTTCTGTATGCACCGCGCCACTTTGAGGGCATTTTTGACGCACTTTCAGGAGTCCAAAATGTTCCCAAGTGTTCTTGTTGGAAAGAATGTCCTGTCTAATTTCCAACCCAAGTGGAAGTTTTGAATTTGGAGCTCATTTGCCCCTCCAAATCTTCATTCTCCCAAGACTACTTCATGTGTGTCGAAATAGGGGCAGTGAGGCCATTTTTGGGTGTTTTTGACCTCCTGGAGACTCACATCATGCCCAAATTTCTTTCCCAAGTGCCAGTAGTCATTATTTTTCATGTTGAATCCAAAAATGCAAGCCATTTCTCATTTGGAGCTCCTAATCCTACGCGTCGCGCCGGTGGCACGGCGCGTATAGAGAAAAAACCTGTGTTTGTGCCAAAAATTTCCATGTGACCAAAATTGTCCCAAATTTCTTGAAATTTGGGCTGGAGGTTCTCTAAGAGGCACTATGTCAGGCCACAGAAGCTTCAGCCAAGATCCGAAGCCAATCCTTCTCTTTTGCCTCTTTTGTTGCTCTGCTCAATTTGGCCTTCAAGCTTCTTATCCGGGCCTTTGCACTCATGTTCCATGCCCTGTAATGACAAGCCATCCTCCTCAGTATGGTTTTTTCTCTGTTGGCCTTCTCCAGCAGTGTCTCCAGGTGTAGATTGACATGCTCTAACCAGGACTCACAGTCGTTGTTGATCTCTTGCTCCAAGGTAGTGAACTCGATCCTCCTTTGCTTGGCAGCTTGTCGATTCTCATGGATGCTTTGCAGCTCCATGATTGCCTGTTGGTCCTCAAGAGGCTTGTTCCTCTACTCCAGATACTTGATGATCCATCTAGCCCTCTCCACATTGAGTATCAAGTCTTGGATCTCTGTGTCCTGCTCCTGAATGGTCATCCTAAGTTTGGCATTTTCTGCCTCTGCCTCATCATCCTGAATGAGGATGACGTCGGTCTCCTGTCCACCTGATGGTCCCTCATCATGCACGGGCTTCTTGACATTTTCCAGTACCTGTGTTGCTGATGCCGAAAGCGAGGCCCCTTCCACCTTGGGTGGAGATAACACTCATTTTGCTGCTGCAAACAAGTGCCTACTGCCTCTCTGATATGTAACAAAAACTGGCATGGTAGTGGTCTCATGGTGCTCATGCTGATGAGAAGGACCACCCATCTCCTACTCTGGCTCTGATAGTACCTGTGATGTGCTAAAGAAGTCACAGGAGATGAATTCCTCCCAAGCAATGCCCTGCAATCCCAACTCATTATCTACCAAAATCTGGATAAGAGCAAAGTGGTACACACTGTTAAGCTATTGTTGAGGGGTCTTATGCAGCATGAAGGTGTTCATCCTCTCTATGTTCTTACATATGAAAAATGAGAGGTTCATCATCCTCACCCTGGTAAAGTGCATGAGCAACTGGATGTGATAGGCATATAGTCGAGAGAACCTCCCCTCACAGCTGAAGTATTTCATGATCAATCTCATGAGTGGATCATACTCATCTTTCAAGTATCTAAAGGGAAAGACTCTTGTGAGCTGACTCAAGAATCTGGCCTTGATGTAAGGCTCATAGTGTTGCCTATCCACCTTCTTCTTCTTATGCCACTATTCTCCAACATTTGGTATACCTGGTGCCACTGATATAGATTCGGGTGTCAATGTGAAAGTGGCCCCATCCAAGATAGACTGACCTCCATGTAGATGAAGCACAAATAGACAGGCCATCTCATGATGAACTCTAACATTTGCCACCCTTTCACAAAATTCAAAACATGCTAGGTGTTGGAAACATGACATGGCAAGAGGGCATGCTTGTAATTCAGTGAGGGTAGTGGGCTCATCCCTAACATGTTTGCCACTCTTGTGGTGTCTTCTGGGAGCCTGCTCTTTTGAGGATGAGTCACTTTGTGTCTCCATCTCATACTCTGACGAATGATGTGATGTCATGATTGCAGTGTGGACTGTGATTAGGCTACCCTTTGATGATGGTGTGACGCTGGGTGCCTTTGTGATATCGGTCACCAAGGGGAACAATGAAATAGGGAGTATTAGGAAGGGAGTGATGTAATGGGAATAGGGGTTATAGGGAGAAATTTGTTTAGGGATATGGGAGGAGTTTGGGTATTTTGATAGGGTAGGGTTTGGGGTTTTAACAAGGTAGGGTTAGGGGTGTCATATTGACCAAATAGTGGAGGGATAGGGGAGAGGGTTTGATAGTAGTTTAGGGCAGGGATTTTAGGAAAAATGATAAAGGGAGGATAGGAAAAATGGTAGGTGAGGGGAAAATGATGGGTGGAATGGAACCTTGGCTCTAACAATACACTTTAGCAGCCCTATCCATCATGGTTTTTGGTGATTTCTTAAGGTTGATTTCATGCATTTGGTTGCATTCAAACATCTCTATAAACACCATATCATTTATAAAATTTGATGAACCAGTGATGTTATAAGGCCTACCTCTCAATTTGATAGGCTTCACCAAAATTTGGAAGTGATTGGGCACTTGTTTCGGCCCTTTGTCTTTGTGCACGGCGTGCAAAGCCCAGTGTGTCGTGCCCTGGGTATGTGTCGTGCCTTTGGAAAATTTCAACTGCGGGCAGGCTCTGTGTGTGTCGCGCCCTCTTTGTGCGCCACGCTCCTGGGTATATCCGTCGCGCTGCTTGAAACGCCTCCAACTCCCTTAAACACTCACAATTGCACACTCACACCTTTGCAACATTTCTCCAAGGCTTGTATTAGCTGAATGCCTTTGATTCTGATGAAAACTTGTATATATAGCCATGGAAGAGATGGGTTTAATTTTTGCCTCTTCAAAAACCCATTTTTCTAATGTTATGTTTTGGCACTTTTTCACTGACTTTAAAACACACTGATTTTCACTTTCCCTTTGAAATTTTAGCTCAAAAGATGAAATTGTCGACACTCTTTGCAGGGATTTCACAACAGGACATTTGGCCATGGAAACCATGACTGCATTTGAAGAAATCAACTGATGACTTTTTTTGAAAATTTTGTCATAAATGACACTGTTTGACTTTTCTTCAAAAACAGAGTTTTGAAGAAGAGTCAAAGTCTATCCACATGACGATGAAGCTCTATGAACCATAATTGTGTAAGGGCCTCACTCTGGCTTGCATGGATTTATTGGACATGTTCAAAGACCAAATTGATGAATCCCTAGACCTAAACACCGAAAATGACTCTTGTCCTTTAAAGGACCAAACCTTGATTGTCATGGACTTTGATGATTATTGACAAAAGACCTGAGCGAGCAGGAGCCAGTCATGAGGGGGGATGACTACCATGACCTTCTCCATCAGATTATGGCATGCCCCTAGCGGAATGCAGCTGGGTGAATGGAGCGGGACACCTAAACATGAAATACATAAAGAGTTTTGATCTCTAACGGAGGACTGACCAGACCGACTCTAACAGGTTAATTTGAGTTGCATAACTTTGACAAACTTTGATTGTGACAAACTTCCCAATAATGTATTGACAGCCCTAGCATTGGTTTCATATTGCTTTTCACCTACCATATCTGTAGGAATTGTTGATGGAAATGTATATCCTCCTTCCACGATTTCCCAGACATCTATTCCAAGTGATTATAGATAGGTTGTGGTTCTTATCTTCCAATAAACAAAGTTGCCCCCATCAAATATTAGCGGTCTGATGGATCCCACGCTTTCTTGATTACTCATGATGATGGATCTCCCTTCAAGCGATCAAGCTTCTTCTGAAGGACCTGCTCTGATACCAATTGTTGGAAATAATACTAAGAGGCGGGGTGAATCAGTATTATCATAACAATAATTTAATTTTCCAAAAAAATTTGTATATGCTACTTTAGCTAAGTGAACCAGCGTGTATACGTGATTTTACGTAAGGCAACCAAAGTATATGCAAATAACTTTTGATTTACCCAATTTATCATGCATTGAACTTTAAATAGTATATCATAGATTTATTAGGCAGTGCAGTAAAAGAAAAATAAAGCATCACACATAAGAAACACACATGACCACCAAGATATAAGGTGGAAACCCAATGTGGGTGAAAACCACTTGTTGTTGTTGTCTCTGTCTTCTTCTAATAATAAGAAAATCTGTTTACAATTTTGTACTAGTGCAGACTTATACCCGTATGTAGGCTTCTACCTGTAGAAGGTTACAACCTTCTCTCGTTCTCCAGCTTCTCCCAGAATGGAGCTACAACCCCTAACTCTTGTACTAGCCGATATGTTTACTTATGCATAGGCTACAACCTTCTTTCTTCCTCTAAGGACCACGTTTCATAAATTTTCAGACTAGATCCATCAACAACATCGTAACTGTAATTCAATCGTCAAATACATCTACATCAACCAATCACTTTCTGAACCAACCACAACCAAATCAACCAATCACTTTGACAACCCATCAATCTGACCATTCAGAATATTGTCACCAGAATACAGTAGCCAGAACCCAAAATAGAACCCAGAACTATGCAAAAGTAAATAGAAACAACTGAAACATATTTTATAAGGTATATGCTACTTCCATGTGTCGAACTTGCATGTATACGCGCTTTTCTCAAAGCCAACTAGTGTATACATCTACAAATATTAATTCATAATTCTGCAGCTATTCCAGACTTCAGTTATCCCCAGATCATAATATTTATGGAACAACACATGCGTCAATATACAAATCTATAATAAACATGATCAAACCATATAAATATAATTCATTTCAAGCCTTAAGATCCCGATCCATCATTAGATCTTATCCTCCATCAACTGCTAAGGTTCTCCCTGGTTCAGATCAAGCACAACACCATAAGCCAATAACTTGCATACTAGATCTCACACTTCATCAGATATTCGATACTTGCACATCTTGGCAGAATGATCTTCTCCTCCTTTTATAGTTTTAGGCCTTTCTCAATACCATGGACCAAAACCACTTAGGACCAATACCTTGGACCAAATACCTAGGTCAATACCTTGGACCAATACCATGGATCAAAATACCATGGACAAAATACTTCGAACCAAAAACTTACTTTTCCAAGGTATACACGCTTTTCCTTCTATGAAAGTGCGTGTGTATGTATACGCTACTTGTGGTCAGTGAACCTGCGTGTATACGCAACTTGGTCAAGGTGAACCTGCGTATACCTCTCTTTCTTCATTCTGTGTAGACTGATCTGTAATTCTTTGTTGTTAACCTGTTGTGCTGTGATCTTTCATCTGAGTGAGTTGCCATCAAGGACAATACCTGTATCATAATGCCAACAGAGACTGTGGAGTGTGTAGTTCAAGAAGGCTAGGAAATGGTGATTGTATAGTTGAGGGGCTAAAGGAGGCAAGATTGAGGCTTGTGGCTTCCTATTGTGCAGTTCTGGATGGAGAGAGGCCTAGGGCTTGTGCAGTTATGTAGTTCAAGCATCAATATGGAAACTTGAGGCTTGACATTGCGCAATGCACATAAGAAGGTTGATTGTAGGTTGATATATGTACTTCTGGAGCTCAAGGGGTCAAGTCTAAGCACTGAGACTATGCAATGCACAACTATGGGAAGAAGGAATTGCGCATTGCGCAGTTCCAAGAGGCAAGGGATAACCTTGAGGTTTGATATTGCAGAATGCATAGTTTAGGAGGGTTGAGTGAAGCCATGTTGCTCAGACATGAAATTTTCAAATTTTCCCTAAGTGTGGGATCAGTGAGGGAAATTTGAACAAGGAAAAAACTTTAACATGATCACACACTCAGAAAAATTGAAAACAAAACATTGATCACTCATAACACATGAAAAACAAAATCCCCTTAATGTGATGACAATACGACAACTTTTCCCAAGTGTGACACTATAGATACACTTTGTAACGACAACGACAACACTTGTGAAACAATGCATAAAACCTTGGGAATGAGTGTAATGCATGTATTCATGATAAATATGACTTATTAGCACCAAAGTTACCCCTTGAAATGAAACATAACTACGCTTATGCGATATGGGATGCTTGTCATGCCAAAAGGCGCCACTTTGGTTTTATTTCGAAAGGGACTTGAAAACTTAGAGAAAACACATGGAAAGGCTCTTACTACTAGAAATGAGAACATGCAAAGTCAAAGTAGGCTTCGAAATTTAGATGTCGATCAAAATTTTGGAGGGTGTTGTAGTAACAACAACACCTGGAATCGCATTGGTTGAACTCCAGCTTCTCCACCTTGGCGTAATCTTTCCTGCAGGGTCTAATTCTTTAGGAAGTATTGATTCATCGTGTAGATTACTTTGGCTTCCCCATTTATAGACATAGTCTCCTTCATCCCTTTCTCGGTTGAAGACATGCATAAAGCCATCCATATCATAATTTTGTTTATTCAGGAGAATGGTAGTATAGTTTGTGAGCTTTAGATATTCAGAATCTTAGTTTTCATCTCTGGTGTTGCTCTAACACTAACAGGCCTCGACAATACCCCAATAGAGTCACTACAGGAACATAAGCATTGCTTCGCTGCCAACTAGTTTGGACAGCACCCCGATGAAGTTACTTGCTTCACCTCTCTACGCAAGAATCCTTTCTCTTATTTCACCCTTTATTTATTTATTTTTATAGAATTGTTCTTCGAAACTTATTTATTGCATGGGGTGGAAGTGAGATCCTGACTTATTGAGAGAAAAATAGGTTATTCCTTTAGATACTTTTATATATATACCTCTTATATTAGTGTTATGGTTAATATTTTTTCCTTATCCTTCTCTACTTTATTGGATCAGTGTGGAAAACACCAAAACATAAATAATCGAGTGTAGGAATGAGGTTACTAGAATAGATATGAATATCATGGTTCGACACAAAGCTTTCCTTACGCAATGATCATATTTCCTATGAAAACATCATCAACCAAAAGGTGTAACCAAGACGAAGAAGAAGGACTAAAGGTTAGCCAAATTTTGTAGTGTCACAAGGCCCTTTTCAATTTTACCACATGCATGGAACCAAACACACACTTCACACGAGGCTTATTCACAAAACAAAACAAAAAACAAAAATACTAAACATAACAAACAAACAAACAATGAAGACAGACTATATACATTGGGCAGGGCATAACCTTAGACTAACACTGAAAATATTGTTTCAAATCTTGGTCATTGATAGGAAATGAGTCCATCTTCCCATCCAAATATTGGAGATGTTAAGTGTGGTGGCCAAGTTTCTCATGAACAATGAAAGGTTTGATCCACAGGGACTGGAACTTAGTGTGCTTCCCCTTCTCTTTGTGGGCTTTGTCCCACTTAAATACTAGGTCACCCACACTAGATTCATTTTTCCCCACAGACTTCTCTTCAAACCATCTCTTTATGTGATTCTGATGAAGAGAAAATTTCTATTTTCCTTTCCTCCTCTCTTCCTGTAGCTTCAAGAGTGTGTTTATCCTGCTCTTAACCAAAAGCAAGGCTTACCCTAAGATTCTTGTGAAAGTTGAAGGGAAAGAAGGTAAATTTTCAGAGGTAGGATGGCTACTTTTTTGTACACCAGAAAGTAAGGAGAGGTTCTAAAAGAAGGCATGATACGATCAGCCCATAGAGTGTTCACTAAAGAATTGTGCCAGTTACTTTGTTCATATTAAATGGTCTTTTTGATAATACATATAAGGTTCTTATTGCTTGGCTCAACATGATCGTTACCCTATGGATAATAATTAGTTGAATGTTTCAATACAATGCCAATTTCTAATGCAAAATAGTAAAGTTTAATCAATTAGAAGTATGTTGCATTATCAAAAACAAGTGACGTCAGAATTCCAAACCTAGTAACAATATTCTACTTGAGGAAATTGATGAATTCCTAATCATTCACTTTCTTAAGAGGAATCACTTTTGTCCACCTATAGAAATTATGATGTAGATTTGCAGCGTCTCATGAATTTTTAATCAAAATCACAAGACACAAACCTACTCTACTGCTCTGTGGAAATTAATTCACAATATAGAACAAAAATTCCAAACATGCAATATGAAATAACACACATGAAAATAGAATTTTTCTCGGGGAAATAAATTTGCTAAAATCCCCAATGCTTGCTCGCATAAATCTAATGAATATATATCTATTACAATTGATTTACTCAATTGAGCACACCCTACAAGTGAATAGCCTATCTCTCTGCTCACTTAGAAGCTCTAACCTAGACTTAGTCATTTTCTGCCTCTACTTGAGCCCCTATTTCATTAGGCAATTCCTTGAGAAATTAGGCCCCTATTGTTTAGGAATTTCTCCAAAATGGATTTCTCAATTCCTTAGGTTGATCATCAGTGTGCATGCAACACCTGTACACTATGAAATAGTCCACAACTGATGTTACACTACCTTGGAATATCCACCTAAACTGTGTAACTTGATTCTATGCATGCATTAGCTATTTTGGGTTGATTCATCAGTTAGTTGGATGATCATTGAGTTTGGTTGAAGTCCCACTGCATGACTAACATTCCACTAATTCCTCCAACAGTTATAACTAGTTTAACTGAAAACAACTTGAGATCATTGAATTTGATTACTACAAATTAGCAATCAAACATGCTTAACTGAACTCTAACTCCTCCAACTCAAATTTAATAGGTAAAATAGGTGACACAAGCCATCTCACACAAGTTAACTACATCCAAGTTGTCTATTGATGTGGAAATTAGAATTTTCTCAATTTAATTAGGAAAAATCAAATTGAGAATTCATTGTTGCATTTTTTAACACTCCTTCTCAACAAGAAAGGGATTATCAACCACCCCTATGCAATACCAATGGAACTCGAAAATCCCTCTTGACAAAGTCTTTGTCAAAGTGTCAGCATCTTGTTCCTCTGTCAGAATGTAATGTAACAATATTATCTACCTTTGCACATAGTCCCCTAAATGGTGATACATGATATCTATATGCTTGGATCGATCATGAAAAATAGGATTCTCAAAGAGCTTGATGCAACTCTAATTATCACAGTAGATCACAGTTGGATCCATCATCTGACCAAACGATCCAATAAGTATCTTTCTCATCAAAATCGCCTCACATGTTCCTTGACCTGCATCTAGTATTCTGCTTCTGCCAAGTTGAGCGCCACAAATATTTGCTTCCTGTTGTACCAGGCAGTAGTTTTGGACCCAACACTAAAAATTCCACCTAATGTAATCTTATGGTCTGATGGACTCCTCTACATTTGTGAAGCCACGCAAATTCACTCCCTTTGTTTGTTTATACCATAGTCCAAACTAGATAGTGCTTTTGAGGTACCATAAAACATGCTTAGTTACTTCAAAAATAATTTGGTTGTCCTAACCATAGCTTGGCTCAGCCAGTTGACCCCATAGCACATATATTTTCATGTGTTCACAAGACACATCAGTGAACCCACCAGTTGTCGACAAATGGCAGCATCCACTTCCTCACTTGAAGTGGCATCCTCCTTTCTCCAATTTGTCATTAGAGGTGTCTCCATGTGGAACCTCTATAGTATCTCATTTGCATACTTTCCTTGAGAGACAAAGAGCTCCCCATCACATTTCCATACTTCCAATCTGAGGAAGTAGTGCATGAGACCCATGTCCTTCATTTCAATCTCCCTTGCAAGGTCCTCCTTGCAAGATCTGATCAGTTGTCTATCACCAATTAAAATTAAATCATCAAAATATAAGACAATAATGAGAATTTCACCTTCTAACAATGTAAACTTTGAAACGAGGACTATTAACTCAAAATGGGAACTCTGTCCAAAAAACCTCGTAAAAACATAAATAAAAAAATTGCTAAAGACGAAAAGTGTTGATGCTGGAATAACACCTTTTTTTCTAGGATAAATTTTCAACATGTTTTAAAATGGCGATGAAAACCATCTTTTTGTGCAAAAATTGTTCAAAAAACACCCTCAAAATGAAAAGTGTTGACGCTGAGATACCACTTTTTTTTCAAGGATCAAATTTCAACATTTCCAAATAATGGCGTAAAATATTTTATCATGACCGCGAAAAACATTAAAATTTAAAAAAATCAATGAAAACATAAAATAAAATTAAAAA